>JAJAGP010005741.1:0-29333 GCA_025084515.1 Ancistrus triradiatus | reverse complement strand
TGGCCACTACATCCAGAGTTAAAAGACTAGAATTTATTTCCCATTATAATTTAGTTATTTTTAAGACCTTGGCCATTATTTTGTTTGTTTGTTTATTTTGTTTCAATGTCATTTTCAGCATCAGTGGCCATTTCAGAGACACACACAAGGTTACCTCAAGACAAGTCTTATACATGCTCTCCAGTTGATGCCAATTTAGTGTAATCAATTAACCCAGCATGCATGTCTTTGGACTGTGGGAGGAAACCAAAGTACCCGGAGAAAACCCACATAGACAAGGGGAGGACATGCAGACTCCACACAGAAAGGACCCAGGCTGCTCCGCCCTGGGATTGAACCCAGGACCTTCTTGCTGTGAGGCAGTGGTTGTACCCACCAAGCCACTGTGCTGCCTTCCTTGGCCATTAAAGGTCTTAATACATTAGCAACAGGGCTGATCCCTTAAGCATCCTCACCTCCCTCAGGCGCACACAGTCTTGTCAGCATGTGATGCCTGACCCAACCAGAAGGCACTGCCAGGACTCATACCAGTGTCCCTGCAGTGATGAGTTGCCCTATTGTTGTATATGTGAATATATTTATTATTTTAAATTCAGTAAAAATAATTAAATCTAGGGTTGCATGGAGGCGCAGCTGTTACTACTGTTGCCTGACAGCTTGAGAGTTGCCCAGTTTTATTCCTGGCCCAGATTCCATCTGTGTGATGTTTGTATGTTCTCCTCATGTCTTCATGGGTTTCCTCCAGGCATTTTGGTTTCCTCCCACATTCCAAAGATATATGTAAGATCAACTGGCATCTCTAAAGTCCATGTACCTGCAATGGATTGCTGCCCTGCCTAGGGTTGGGTCCTTTGGGTCCTTTCTGTGAGGAGTCTGCATGTCCTCCCTGTGTCTGTGTGGGTTTACTCCAGTTACTCCAGATTCCATTACATGTACATTTATTTACGTCACTTAGCAGACGCCCTTATCCAGACTGACTTACAATTGATACAGTCTTACAATCCAAGCAATTGTGGGTTAAGGGTCTTGCTCAAGGACCCAACAGTGGCAGATTGACAGAGATGGGACTTGAGCCCTGGACCCTCTGATTCATAATCCATAACCCTAACCGCTAAGCCACCACAGTCCCATGTCACGATACTTGGCCCCGTTCATTCTTCCCTTAACACGGATCAGTCGTCCTGTCCCCTCTGCAGAAGCACAGCCCCAAAGCATGCTGTTTCCACCCCCATGCTTCACAGTAGGTATGGTGTCCTTGGGATGCAATTCAGCATTCTTCTTCCTCCAACACGAGGAGTAAAAAAGTTCTATTTTGGTTTACTGATTATACTGATGGTAGCCTGTGTTACTTTGGTCCCAGCTCTCTGCAGGTCATTCATCAGGACCCTCCGTGTAGTTCTGGGATTTTTGCTCACCATTCTCATGATCATTTCGACCCCATGTGATGAGATCTTGCGTGGGGCCCCAGATCGAGGGAAATTATCAATGGTCTTGTATTTCTTCCATTTTCTGACAATTGCTCCCACAGTTGATTTATTCACACCAACCTGCTTGCCTATTGTAGATTCACTCTTCCCAGCCTGGTGCAGGTCTACGATTTTCTTCCTGGTGTCCTTCAACAGCTCTTTGGTCTTGGCCGTGGTTGAGTTTGGAGTCTGACTGTTTGAGGCTGTGGACAGGTGTCTTTTATACAGATAACGAGGTCAAACAGGTGCCATTAATACAGATAACCAGTGGAGGACAGAAGAGCTTCTTAAAGAAGTTACAGGTCTGTGAGAGCCAGAAATCTTTGTTGTTTGTGGGTGACCAAATACTTATTTTCCACCATGATTTACAATTAAATTTGTTAAAAATCCTAGTGGAGTTAAAGTAAAAAGTCACCCAAAATGGAAATACTTCAGTAAAGTAAAGGTACACAATAAAATTACTTAAGTATAGCAATGAATTACATTTACTTCGTTACTGTTCACCACCATCTTTTGGTATGGATGAATTATTAAGAAATAGCCTCTGTGTCACCTCATATTTCTACTGCAATGAAACAGTAACTCAAGGACAAATTAATAATTCAAATGAACTGAAAAAAAACAAACATAAAATGCTTCAGTTACATTTTGTTCAGTATTTGTAGGTCTACCATTAATTGTGGAGGCATGATTTTTAAACAATTATTTTCTCTTAGTTTAATCTTTCTCATTTTTTTTGAGGGAGATTAAGGTAATTAATCACATTTTTTCATAACCCAGTTATTCTGGAGCTGACTGTTTACAGCAATGCACCAGTGAAATAAGCATATGGTTGATGCAACACTGGTGCAACGGCTATCCCTGAGCCAAAAAGTGGTATGTCAGTTATTTCCTGTAGTTGACTTAAGGAATGTTTTCAAAGGGCAAACTATATTGTATATATAATATACAATTATATTGTATTAAGTATTAGTGTTAAAGGTTCATGTTCTGTACATTTAAAGGCAGTGACTTAAAAAAAACACTTATTTGAAAATTTAGTAGGGTTAGTGGAGATAAGCCAAGACTTAGGTAAGTTTTAGGTAAGTGTTAATCTGTAACATCTAATAAAGGGCTTAGGAGGATGTAAGTAAATATTTGTGTCTCTACTGTTTCTTGACAGTGGCATGTAAAAAGAATTTGGACAGCACCACAGTAGCTGTACACGTGGATGAGATCTACTGCAAGTCGTGCTATGGCAAGAAATATGGTCCCAAAGGTTATGGTTTTGGTGGTGGAGCAGGGACCTTGAGTATGGACACAGGTGAAGGACTGGGAATCAAACCAGCAGAGTAAGTTAGTTTTAAAGGCGCTCCTCTTCACCTTACACAAAAGAATGGAACATGTGCAAAGTAATGCAACATATTTCTCACTTAGGCAAGCACCACATCGTCCTACCAACAACCCCAATGCCTCCAAGTTTGCACAGAAGTTTGGCAGCTCAGACGTTTGCCCTCGCTGTGGAAAAGCTGTCTATGCAGCAGAGAAAGTGATTGGAGGTGGTAACGTACGTGATCTTTCTCTCATCAGTTTCTTAACAAAGCTAAAGCTACAATACAAAAAGCTTTAACTGCTTACAGTTAATATTCATCTGAAAACATACGGACATTATGGAGGATGGTTTTGCTTTCAGTAGAAGAGAATATATGTCAGGCAAATGGATTAAGATTAACATTTATTTCTTTGTGTTGTTTTAGTCATGGCATAAGGTTTGCTTCAGATGTGCGAAGTGTGGGAAGAGTCTGGAGTCCACCACCTTAGCTGATAAAGACGGAGAAATCTACTGCAAAGGTCATCATCTGACAAAACATTCTTATTATTATTATTATTAGTAGTAGTAGTAGTAGTAGTAGAAGCAGCAGAAGCAGTGTAGTAGTGTGTTTACTATATCAGATATACAGTGGTGCTTGAAAGTTTGTGAACCTTTTAGAATTTTCTGGGTTTCTGCATAAATATGACCTACACCATCATCAGCTTTTCTCACAAGTCCTAAAAGTAGATAAAGAGAACCCAGCTAAACAAATGAGACAAAAATATTATACTTGGTCATTTATTTATTGAGGAAAATTATCCAATATTACATATTAGTGAGGCTTCTGGCTTGTCCACATGATCTTTAGCAAACTGCAGACGAGCAGCAATGTTCTTTTTGGAGAGCAGTGGCTTTCTCCTTGCAACCCTGCCATGCACACCATTGTTGTTCAGTGTTCTTCTGATGGTGGACTCATTAACAATAACATTAGCCAATGGGAAAGAGGCCTTCAATTGCTTAGAAGTACCCCGGGGGGTCCTTTGTGACCTCACCAACTATTACGCCTTGCTCTTGCAGTGATCTTTGTTGGACCACTCCCTGGGGGGGTAACAATGGTCTTGAATTTCCTTCGATTTGTACACAATCTGTCTGACTGTGGATTGGTGGAGTCCAACTCTTTAGAGATGGTTTTGTAACCTTTAGCAGCCTAATGATGAGCATCAATCAAAACTTTTTCTGAGGTCCTCAGAAATCTCCTTTGTTCGAGCCGTGATACACTTCCACAAACATGTGTTTATGAAGAGCAGACTTTGATAGATCCCTGTTTTTTAATAAAACAGGGTGCCCACTCACACCTGATTGTCATCCCAATGATTGGAAAATGCGTGACTCTAATTTCAACCTTCACCAAATTAACTGCTAATCCAAGATGTTTCACATACTTTGCCACTCACTAATATGTAAATATTGGATCATTTTCCTCAATAAATAATGACCAAGTACAATATTTTTGTCTCATTTGTTTTAACTGGGTTCTCTTTATCTACTTTTAGGACTTGTGTGAAACTCTGATGATGCTTTAGGTCATATTTATGCAGAAATACAGAAAATTCTAAGGGTTCACACAACTTTCAAGCACCACTGTATCTGTGTTTAAATGAAGTGATATGGATGTGATAGAAGATCTACACTTGGCTATTAATACATATAACCTGATCATTTGCTTTGGATTCACAGCTTGCTACGCCAAGAACTTTGGGCCAAAAGGTTTTGGATTTGGCCAGGGAGCTGGAGCTTTGGCCCACGCCCAGTAGAAAAGCAGACTGCAAAGGATTGAAACCATATACTTCACACAAGCCTTAATGCTTGCATTTTACACATGGAAATGCTTTTAAATCTTTATAGTTTCATTAAAGGATCAGCATTTTACATGGACCAAATACCAAAAGCAGCATGATGCCTTCACTGCTGGGTTTATTAAAACAGATGATTGTCTTAATAATGTTTTTCTTCCACTTTACGGGAATATTACAGTTTCTTCATTCATTTCTACAATAATAAACTTTTAATCCTGATTTGACACAAAAGAGCTAATTTATTACAGGGAACAAATAACACATCAATCTCTTGTTCGACCTTGTGAGCACTGATTTACACCATTTCTTTTGCAACAATTTCTAGGTGTACCTTTATGTAAATACTAACTACTACAGATTACTACAGACTAAACAATGAACAGTTGATTCATATTTTAACATGGTATAACCTTCATGGCTGTGAAAGCATGATAAACAGTGAATTGTTACCCATCTAAGCAGGGGAAATGTTTATGACATTGAGACATCAAAAACTGGCAAGTGCTCTTAGGGAACAATGAATGCTTATGTCTTGGAGCCTGTCACTGCCCTGATGATGAAGACAGAGGCACACAGCTGGCTGAGGGAATTATGGAATGATCTGAGTGGCTGGGAGAGGTTGAGCCACAGGTGGTGCTGTGCTAATCTGGAATCAGATATATTTATTTTAGTGAACAAACTGAACTAGATAAACAATGCCGAATGCTCCTCACAAAACTATGTAAACACAGGCGCAAATACTACTTGTGCATGTGTGTGGGAAAAGGGATGCCACTAGAGGGCACAACATCACAACTAACTGCTCTTTCGGTGCGTGCTCCGTTAAACGAGCTTTGAATCATTCACATTTTTTGCTAATCTTCTCTGTATCGTTCCAATTTTAATATATGTGCTGCCGTTGCAAGCACAGTCAACGCTCCATACTCATGGAGATTTCACCGCGGTCAAAACATCTGCCCTTCGAAAAAGCTCACTCTCGCTATCTACACCGAAAGTTATAGTGCGCCTCTAAACGCTGTTTTACGGTACCTGGTTGCGAAGTGCTTGCTCGTGCTTTTACTCCAGAGATTGAAACTGGAAAATGAATGTTTTCAGCTTAATAAACATAACTTACAGAGGTCTAATGCACAGAAGTATGCCACAGTCTTTGACAATATGTATGAATAACAATCTGAACATGTTGAAAATTCAGAGAGTTTGTGTTTTTACACTGACGATACGAAAGAAATTAGCTGGCAAAATTAGCCATATGGCTAAATGTAATATTCAATAAAAGAACCAATTCAAAAGACTGTTTCAAAAGACTCCACCATAATCTTAAAGAACACTTTTTTTTACTGAATATGTGTCCTGTGTTTTTTACTGTAGGAATTAGGAGTAAAACGGGATGGAAAAACTTCTGTGAAGTGTCCATTCGGTTCAATATCACTATTAGAAGTCCAAATCAAATCTTGTTATCAAATCACTCTACCACATTCCTAAAAAACACTTACGCTTGTACTCATGACATGTGTCAGACATTATTTTCTAGATAATGATGGTACTGAAATCATTCACAGTGTGTTGAGAGTCATACACAATGCATGTGCAGAAAGTTATTCAATTAGACAAGCTACTCAAAGAAGATTGGTTAGCATCCTGTTCCTATTAAGTGCCTATTAACATCTGCATAGCTCAGCAGGACTTATGAGAGCATTCCGGCTAAAAATAAAGTTCACATGCTGGAAATTATGACACACCTAAACACAACAATTTCCAGGCAAGGTTTACTGGGAGAATTAATGGCACACTTAACTATTTATATATTGAGACATAGAGTTTACAGGAACCACCAATTAGGAACGCCAGTCTGCTGTATATATGTGAGAATTCTTAGGTCATTATTTGGCAAAATAATTAATAACAACATAATTGAAGTCTGATGCATGAATAAGGAGTTACTTGGGCACAAACCTCACACACTCACTCACTTTCCTTATCCACTTAATCCAATTCAGGGTCGCAGAGGGCCCAAGGACTAACCAGCTGTAGAGGGTGCAAGGCAGGATCCAACCCAAGACAGGGCACCAGTCCATTGCAGGGCACATGCACACACACAAACACAAACCACACTGGAACACTTTAGGGATGCCAACTGACTTTGGAATGTGGGAGGAACAGATAAATCCAATGCAGACATGATGAGAACATGTACACTCTACACAAGCAGTGCTAGATACTGAGCCACTACACCACCCTGCCAAACCATATATCCCATAATGATCAATAGCTACAGTAAATGTAACCGGTGAGTCATTTCATGAGAAGGTTATCACTTAAGTTATCAGGTTTTGATCAGTTGTAAATGGAATAATGATTTTCCAACAATTGTCTGATATGCCTAAATATCTAGGCAATTCATTTGAAATTGTATTAATAATTTATTTCAAATGTATTTAAAAGCATATTTTAAATTAAAGTTTCTGCCAAAATGTTAAATACTGACTATACTATGTCTATGGGGACAGTCTAACAAATTCCAAAGAATATCCCAAATATTATTATAAAAAAGCTGTATTAACATCAAATGCTTAGATGTATATCTGTTTCACAATCACACATGATATAGAAATATTTTTTTTTATATTTAGTTAAAATATTATAATGTATCCATGTCTATAAGTTCTGCTTTCCAACTGATCTGCTTATTTGCTACATGAAATTAATTCACTGTTAATTCAAATGTTAGAATGAAGTGAGTGAGACATAATTCAACATCTTCAAAAACTGGTCTTATGAGATATTGCTTTTTGTTTCTGCTGGTGTGATGGATGAGGATTTACAGGCCTAGTTACATCATCTGTGGGCAAATGTGCCACAGGATACCATATGGAACCTGTATGCTTCCAATTCTCAAATGAATCTCATCTTGTATCCAGCTCGAGACAGCCCAACAGGGTAACTAGAGCTTCCTTTCAATTGTAATAGTTTTTTCAACTTTTCCCCCTGTAAATCGCATCCTTTTGCTCTAATATTAGATATAGCATCATTACATTCATACATACAAAGTTTCAGTCAATTCCAATAATTCCTTTTTGGTGACTTGTTTCTTTGTCAATGAGTATATATTAACTGCAGGATCTGAGTCCTTTTCGGCATAGTGGTGTTACTGATGGTAGCCTTTGTTTACTTTGGTCCCAGCTCTCTGCAGGCCATTCATCAGGTCCCTCCGTGTAGTTCTGGGATTTTTTTCTCACCGTTTTCATGATCATTTCGACCCCACGGGATGAGCTCATGGAGCCCCAGATCGAGAGTGATTATCAATGGTCTTGTATGTCTTCCATTTTCTTACAAGTGCTCCCACAGTCTACAATTTGCTTCCTGGTGTCCTTCGACAGCTCTTTGGTCTTAACCATGGTTGAGTTTGGAGTCTGACTGTTTGAGGCTGTGGACAGGTGTATTTTATACAGATGACGAGGTCAAACAGGTGCCATTAATACAGGTAACGAGTGGAGGACAGAAGAGCTTCTTAAAGAAGAAGTTACAGGTCTGTGAGAGCCAGAAATCTTGCTTTTTGGTGGGTGACCAAATACTTATTTTCCACTATGATTTACAATTAAATTATTTAAAAATCCTACAATGTGATTTCCTGGATTTTTTTCTCATTTTGTCTCTCATAGTTGAAGTGTACCTATGATGAAAATTACAGACCTCATCTTTCTAAGTAGGAGAACTTGCACAATCAGTGGCTGACTAAATACTTTTATGCCCTACTGTGTGTGTATATATATATGAGACATGGATAATGGAAAAAATATCCATAAGAAAAGGATTTACAGCACAAGCCAATAAATCTGATGTATATACAATGATCTACAACATAAATAACTTCATCAATGGACATTTACAAGACTTGAAAGGATGAGACCTTTCTGACACACACATACACAGAGATCTGAGTGGCAACATCAGCTGCCATGCTGCTCTATGTTTAGCAAAACAATGTGTATGAGGCATATTCAATTCCTGTCATCAAGCCATAGAGATTATAACTGTCTACAGTTAATATTTTAATCATAGCCAGGACTTCTGGGTCGGGAGGTGGAGAACTAAGACAGAGCACATCTGTAAGTGTGTAGTCATTATCGATGACTGCTTAGTCCTCTCTGTCTGTACACCAGATTATTAAACCTTGCAAAACTTGATCACATGCATGCCTGAAGTGAGGTATAAGTACCTTGGGGACCACACCTCTGTAATTATTAAAGAGAAAAATATAATTTATAGCTAAATACAACTGGATAAAATATCAGCATTTGAAAACTTCTTGGACGGGGCGAGTGCTTTTTTCAGTCTAGACTGCACAAAATGTTCAGCTAAATTCACATTTGAGCTTAAATCCTTAAATCCTTTGTGATAAAATTCACAATTAAAACACAAATAAAATAAGTTTCTTGTAAATAGCAATATGTATCTTTCTATTTACTGCATGTAATGTTTACTTTCTAAAACAATCCTGTAACACTTAACAAACATGTACATTGTACTGTACAGTATGTGTATATATGTGTGCTAATTCAGTATACACCGATCAGCCATACCATTAAAACCATTGACAGGTGAAGTGAATAACATTGACAGTGTGATGCTCTGGACAATGTTCTGCTGGGAGACCTTGGGTATTGCCATTCATGTGGATGTTACTTTGACATCTACATAAACATTGCTACAGACCAGGTATACCCCTTCATGTCAATAGTATTCTCTAATGGCCCCTTTCAGGAGAATAGCGTCTTGGCACACTGCAGACATTGTTCAGGAATGGTTTGAGGAATAGGATAAAGAGTTCAAGGTGTTGACTTGCCCTACAAATTCCCTAGATCTCAATCTGATCGAGCATCAGTGTGAAGTGCAATCCATGGACACCCCACCTTGAAACTTACAGGAGTGATCTTCATAGTTGCAACTGATCTTCAGGGTCACAATTTAGTCATTTAGTCACAATATGAGATAAAACATGTTCATGCTCTTACTGAACACACTGATTAAACATTCATAGTTATACTGGTTATGTTTAGCCTTGCTCTTAATAACTGGTAGAAACTCAATGAAAACATTTCCTGTAACTACTGATTAGACTTGTATGATGAAAGAATGTGGGAACATCTATCATGAATTAATACTTTCCTCACTACAAGTTACCCAGGCCCTGAGAAAGCTCTCATCCTTGGCCCAGTAATCCCTAATCGTGATGTATACACATAAGTGTAAATCACATAGCACAGGGGTAAAACCAAATCTGAGAAGTTCTTACAAAAGCATCGTAATATTGCGCCATACCATGGAAACATCAAAGGTCATGTTTAGTTTTATATTGTGGGAAGGGGATGATAGCTTGTTCCTTTGCCACTAAGGGTTTGACTATACTGTGGGCCACAGTGTTCCCTGGGTAGGATATAACACACTCACACTTCTCCATATTTAGAATCAGCAAAGCACCTGAAAGACACACAAATCTTTGCCCCAGAATTTGCAAATGGCATCCTCACAAATTGGAAAAGACCACAATAACATCTAAATACAGCACAATTAGGGATCAGAAAGGACTCTATTCATTAACACTTGAAAGGTGAACAGAGGATTCCAAAGTCCAAATGTCATAACTGTGTACTGAGAAAAGCTATGAGGAGTGGCAAAAGCAGAAATCTTTGATGCACATGGAGAATGTGGTACCTGCCAGTAACCTTTTAGCAAACTGAGCTTACAATTTTAGTTGAACCTACACAATCAACATAGTCCTTAGAGATGGTAATGAAATACTGCAAAAGAATTAGGTGGAGTCACTTTTGAGCATCAGAACGCACAATAAGCACCAAGGGCTAAAGCTAGGCATAGCAAGTTATTTTGTACCAAATAGTTAGTCTACTGTCTCATGATAGCACACAATGTCCTGCTGTTCTAGAAAATCATCACTAATACTAATGGGATCTGTCACAACCTTAGGCGGAGTACATAACTTGCTACCTGCTAAACCAAATCACAGAAGCACCACTGATAACTGTGAATGACCAGCAATTTTTATGAACTATGACAACTATTTTGTCTGCCACTACACATTACTCAAAGGCACATGAGTGACTCCAAACTCCTCCCCATGATTTAACACATATAGAAACTATAAGATCTACCATAAGAACAGTCAGAAAATGGTAGAACACTGCCCAGAATTAATGACTGAGCAGCACCAGTATCTTGGAACATCTGAACAGGTTGTCTCACACCATCTGCACTCAGAGACACAAAGTCAGTAAACACAAAAGGCTTGAACACCGATTCAGTAGTGAATAGCAGAGGTGGGTATTCAGTCACACAAATCACAGCACTGACCTTCTTAGCACTGACCTTCTTAGTATCATGCCTAACTGACCTAGCTGCCTAAAAAAAAAAAAAAAAAACCCTCTAGCTCTTTGGAGGAGTACCAAGCTCAATGCCACTTTACGTGTGAACTTGAAAACTGTATTCAAACTGTCCCCCCCAACAGGGACTGAATCCCCAAATGGGATCACTTTATTTAGAGTTAAATAATGAACATTTATATTAATTTAACATAATATATTCTGAAACAGGTCCAGAGTGGAGATACTAACACATCTGGTTATAGGTTTGAGTTTTGTCTCAAGTTTTGTTGTAGGTTCTCAGTTTTGTTTGTTCATATTTTACCTTTGGAGCCTGTCAAATTCGGTTTTCGGCACATTTTGACCAGAAAAATTTGTCTCGTGTCATGAGCTACGCTGTCGATGCTAGATGGCAGCGTTGGCTCATTAGACTCACCAGAAGTGGTACGGCACTCCCAACCATGCTTGCACCACTTCTAATCGGCGCTGATTTCCGCATCGGCGACACCTGTGGGCTCAGTTATTCAAGAGCTTCCCCGAGCCTATGGTGTCTCACCATTGCTCCTTTTAGGCATTTGCGTAGCTGGGCATTTGTGTCCTGGGAAATGAAAAAATGTGGACACAACGGCAACGTTGTGTCCACATTTTTTCATTTCCCGGGATTATTGACAGTGGTTGGCTGAAGGCTTTGCAGAGCTCCAGCCACATAATAATAATAATAATAATAATAATAATACATTACATTTATATAGCGCCTTTCACAAAACCCAAGGTTGCTTTACATTAATAGCAATTACACAGATGCAGTAGAAGAGTATTGAAAATGCTGAGAGAAAAGATGAGTTTTTAATTGTGTTTTAAACAGAGAGAGAGAGGTGATAAGGGAGCGAGTTCCAGAGCAGGGGGGCAGCCACACTAAAAGCTCTGCCTCCCATTGTGGAAAGCCTAAACCTGCGGGTGACCAATAGACAGGAATCAGGAAGCGTAAATGGAAAAAGGCCGACTTCGAGAGAGATCGTATGTGAGGCTCAAAAGACAGAAGAGGATCAAAAAGGACACCAAGATTACGAGCAGAGACAGAAGGAAGAACCGAAACATTATCAATAAGGAGAACAGGGTTAGAAAGAGATGATTTTGTGCCAGTAAAGAGGAGTTCTGTTTTCTGGGCATTTGGAGAAGATAGTTTTGCCCAAAGCCAGGAATGTAGATCATTAAGACACCTAGTGAGACAGACTGGGGAAAAGGAATCAGATGGCTTAAGACTGACATAGACTTGAGTGTCATCGGCATAGCAGTGAAAGTTCAATCCATAATGGCGGAAAATGTCACCAAGGGGAGTGATGTAGACGATGAACAATAGCGGCCCAAGAACTGAACCCTGGGGAACACCCTGATGGATGGGAACAGAGTCAGATAAATCTCTTCCTATACGAACAAACATGGCTTCCTATACGCTGCTGCCCCGAGGTATGCTCTTTGCGTCCACGGAGCGTAGCCGGGAGTGTTAGGCTCAGCCCTTTGAGCTGAATGCTTTCGGCCTTTGTTTTCTTTATTTTTGTTTCACTTGCCACAGCGCTCTTGTAGCGCTGTTAGTGACTTTTCTTTTTCCCTCCTTTTTTCTGTTTTTGTATATTCTTACTTTTGTTTGAGTGTGCCCCTTTTTTGCTCTTTGTATTCCTTTTTTCTCTCACTCTACCTTGTACCGACTTGTAGTAAAACAGTAGTGCATAGGACCCTAACATCCCGATCAGGGTTCAGTCCCAGAGGCCACCACTTCAGCTGTTTTTTTTTCTTTTGTTTGGTGTGTGTGTGTGTGTGTGTGTGTGTGTGTGTGTGTGTGTGTGTGTGTGTGTGTGTGTGTATGTGTGTGTGTGTGTGTGTGTGTGTTCGTCGTCAACTGTAGGTTAATGTTTTAAACACTTACTTACAATATAGACCGCTCTACCAAACACTCATTAAACTCATTAGTTCATGATGCTTTTAACTGATGATGGTTTTGTCTGAACATATCCCCTTTGTAAATCAGTGACCACCTGTTCAATACAAATGCACATAATGCCTTATACAGCGTGGAATTTATGGGGGTCTGGAACTGATTAATTCTATTTACATTATTCCTTATGGGAAAAATTTGCTCGGTACTCTTCTTTTTCTGTATTTGACAAGCCTTCTGGAACAAATTAACGAACCCAGGTAATACTGTACTAAAATGTTTTTGGTTGATAGAAAATATCTAAAAAGTTATTACACATTTTATAAATTTTAGAAGTCCGATGACTTAAAACTCAAATTAAATTGTTGGCACAGCTCACATCTCACAAAACGAAAAAAAAGTTGAAAGCTCATAGTTTAATTAATACTCCGTGTAATTGTCTTCAAGTTTAATTCACAGTTATGAGAAGCTTTTTTCTATTGCTTTTCTATTGCTGTTTTTGGATGAGTTCATACAGGAGCTTGTAGTTCTGTCTGGATTATGACTTTCTACCTTTCAGATGGTTCCATACACCTGGTATAACATTTGACCAAACTTTGGAATTTGGGGACAGAGATTAGGATGGTGATAAATTGGGTAATCTTGTTTGGACAGACTGAGTGACTGTAAGCACTGACCATCAGTGACCAACTCTAAAAGAAAAAAGCCAGAACCACAAGTGTTGGATAAGAGTTGTGTGCATGTCTATTAATATCACCCAGTTAGGAGCAAGGCAAGAACAATGAGAGGCTGGTTTAAAAGACGAAGACATTTTTACAGAGCATCACTTAGAGGAGTAGTCCTCCAGCCATCACAGGATTTACTGGTAAGTCCATGCTTTTAATATATAGATAATTAAGTAGGAAAATGTTCGTGTCCTTATAATTTCTTAGTAAATATAGTGAGTGAAAATATTCAAATTTTCACTCGCATTATGCTGATTATATGATTGTAACACTGTGTTCAGAAAAATGCTAAATAGGTGCATTTTCACTAGTGTTCACAAATGTTTGTCCCCCACTGAAGATGTATTATAAATGATGTTACTATAGCATACCTGTCAATCATACTATAATAACATAAAATGCTGACTAAACTGTCAACATTTTGGCTTTCCAAGTATTAACCATACCAGCCTATTATGCTTCTTAAAGGAGTTGGACTCGAGATGGAGGTGGGCTTAGAAACTAAACTTTATCTATCCATTTATTGATTGTAATACCAGTAAAACTAATATACTGAACTTTTTTCTACATGTTCTACATGCACAAGTATTCACATACTTAAGAAAGGTCACTGACATTCCTTCAACTGTTCATAGTGATTTCAGTATACGATCATGTTGATTTTGACAAAAGACAGATTTCCTGTAAAATATCCCAGAAGGACTGGAACCCTTTAATACCTGATTCAGATCTATTTATGGCCCAATAATTGTGGAAAAAATCAGAGGAAAGACAGATTGTTATCTGTCTGACATTACTGGCATGCCATTATCTCCAAACAACATTGCATGTCTGCCAACACTTTATTTTTAGGGGGTTCACTTTTGAAGTGTTTGTGTGTGTGTGTGTGTGTGTGTGTGTGTGTGTGTGTGTGTGTGTGTGTGTGTGTGTGTGTGTGTGTGTGTGTGTGTGTGTGCGTGTGTGTGTGTGTAGGGGCATGTTTTACCTGGTGGGATTATCGTTTTGGTTATTGAGGGTAAGGTTACAGTTAGGTATAGGTGTAAGTGTAGAATTTATTAGCTACAGTAATACTATGTTAATGGAAAGTCCTCACAATGATAAGACAAACTTGTGTTTGTGTAGCCAGAGTCATCTTCTAGTGGCCCATGGCTGAAAGGCATAGCAATTTGATGCTGTAAACACACTTGAGTCCAACACAAACTAGCACTGGAACATGTATTAAGATGCCATTTAGCTTACTTCTTCATAATCTGAATGTGGATTTCAAATACAATTAACACTCACCCTTTTTAAGGAAGTGGGTTGAAGACAATTTTTTCCAGGACGCCACTGCAGTTTAAAAAGAACATATATGTCTGATATAATCAGTATATTTACAAGGAAACACACTGATTAAGACTAACTTAAGAAACACATTTATTGCCTTGAATTTGTAATGCTGACAAATATCTAAAATATGTAATTTCCTCAATGGTCCAAAGCTTTAAAAGTTTTTGTTTTTGACATCTAGATTGAATCAACGTTGTAAAGATGCCTGAGTAAGTAGATTGTCACTTTCTAAATACTGCCTTATACAGTGTAAATGTTTTAATAAGTAATGGGAAAGTACCGGTAAATTACAGTAAAAGGAAGAAAATCTATGACATACTGAATGAAATTTACATTTTTTATAAGTTGAATAAGTAATATTTACTGAATTAATACAATTAAATTATTAAAACAGAATTTTCTTTACTAAACACAGTACATCATTTAATTATGACTCTTTTTCTTTTACTTTACAGGTTAGAGGTAAGTGATGAAGATCAAATGCAATACTGCTTAAATATCTCAAAACAATTGAATATGCTAGTGGTCCATTATTTGGATATGGTAGTGGTCCATTTATACATCGTATAGTAGACTCGAAAACAAATTCTAACACAGCTCACAGAAGAGGTTGGACTGGTCCACTAAAGATGTCACATATATAAGCTTATATTATTATTGGCTGGAAAAATATTGAAAATGATTTCATTAAAATCAATATTTAGTAAATATTTGGGCACACCATTTGCCGTTACCATTACCATTTGCCACAATTTGGTTTTATCTAAATAGCATTTTAAGCAAATATTTCAGTATTATTGCATGTCATTGAATTAATTTAGAAAACTGGATGAATAATGTACATTGTTTTATATCTACAAAGAAAAAGTCCAAGATTTCAGCCTCTCGCAAGCTCATGCTGAAGGTATGTATGTGCACTTGACCATTAGGAAATTGTGAAATGAGGAGGATAATAAACTGAGCTTATTCACACTTAGCAAGGCTTATGTGGCAAGAAAATTACTCTCACATGTTCTGTTTGTGTATGGGGTAGAGCTTGATGGTTGCTAAAGCCAAAGAGATGTTGGAGCAGGAGTTAGAAGAAAAGGAGGAAGAAAAGCAGAGATATCTGGAAGAGAAGGCTCCTTCTCTGCAGACTCACGGAATGTCTTTTGCAGAGCTTCAGGTATGCCTACGCTCACAATCAGGATGAATGCAAGATTAAGATCCTAATATATCAAACATCAGTAAAACTTCTAGGAACCTTGGAGGCAATGCATTTGAACACCCGGTTAATAAAATCACTTTGGAAACCTCATCATTGACAGGAATTATGTCGAGAGCTTCACGCCAAAATAGATGTGGTGGATGAGGAACGCTATGATATTGAAGCTAAAGTGCTGCAACAACACACAAGAGAGGTTAGAACTCATATGTTTGTATAATCGACTGTATATTTGTATATAAATATATGAGAAAATATATTATATACAGTATATAATTGTTAGAATGTGACTTTTTTACATTTTTACCGGCTCATCCTTGGATGCTTTTTCATTTTAGTTAAAGTTAATATAAAGAAAAGCTTTGTTGCAAAACAATACCTTTTAATGCTGGCTCAATCACCACAAAATTGTCAAACTGTAAAGATACAAATTATGGCTTTTTGAAGATCCAGCAGCCATAAATGTAGCTTTATTGGCATTTGGAAAGTCTTGACAACAATTTTTACACACTGAAGGAGTTTTTTTTATCTCTTTTTAAATATTTAGATATTTAATGTCACAATCAGCATAAATGGCTATTTGTGACAGCAGCAAGTTTTTAAACAGTACAAGGCTCACAATCATAACAGGGCCATTTACTGCAGTTAAGCAGTGTCTGGGGTCTGGATCAAACTAAGGATCTCTGAAGAGTTGTCATTAACCACGCTAAATGCTTGCTTCACTATGCCAGCCCACCCTGAAGGATTAAATTAACTACTGTTCCTCTTGGTTGCTCCTTCTGAATTGCTAATCATTGCACCACTATGCCAGCTTCATCCCAAAGATACAAATTCATGTGTATAAAAAGTGACACTGAGCCACATTTCAGGACACGAGATGTCATGATGATTTTGTTTACTGGTGAATGAGGTTGTTGTTATGGAAAAGTTCCCAGGGGTGAGAACCTGAAAAAATAAGTATCTTTAATTTTTTTAAATATTGTCTCACTGGCAAACCATATATAAAAGTACTGTATATACTGACCATACATACAGTCGGGCCACTGATTGTGCAAGTTCTCCTACTTAGAAAGATGAGAGAGGTCTGTAATTTTCATCATAGGTACACTTCAACTATGAGAGACCACAAAATGAGAAAAAAAATCCACGAAATCACATTGTAGGATTTTTTAAATAATTTAATTGTAAATCATGGTGGAAAATAAGTATTTGGTCAATAACAAAAATTCAGCTCAATACTTTGTAACAATGGCAATGACAGAGGTCAAACATTTCCTGTAACTCTTCACCAGGTTTGCACACACTGTAGCTGGTATTTTGGCCCATTCCTCCATGCAGATCTCCTCTAGAGAAGTGATGTTTTGGGGCTGTCGCTGGGCAACACGGACTTTCAACTCCCACTAAAAATTTTCTATGGGGTTGAGGTCTGGAATCTGGCTAGGCCACTCCAGGACCTTGAAATTCTTTTTATGGAGCCACTCCTTCGTTGCCCGAGCGGTGTGTTTGGGATCAATGTCATGCTGGAAGAGTCAGCCACGTTCCATCTTCAAAGCTCTCACTGATGGAAGGAGGTTTTGGCTTAAAATCTCACGATACATGGCCCCGTTTATTCTTCCCTTAACTCTGATCAGTCGTCCTGTCCACTTTGCAGAAAAACAGCCCAAAAGCATGATGTTTCCACCCCCATGCTTCCCAGTAGGTATGGTGTTCTTGGCATGCAATTCAGCATTCTTCTTCCTCCAAACACGACGAGTTGAGTTTTTAAAAAATTGTTCTATTTTGGTTTCATCTGACCACATGATATTCTCCCAATCTTCTTCTGGATGATCCATATGCTCTCTGGCAAACTTCAGACGGGCCTGCACATGTACTGGCTTAAGCAAGGAGACACGCCTGGCACTGCAGGATCTGTGTCCTTTTCGGCGTAGTGTGTTACTGATGGTAGCCTTTGTCACTTTGGTCCCAGCTCTCTGCAGGTCATTCATCAGGGATTTTTGCTTATCAACAAGGATTTTTGGAATTTTTGCTCACCGTTCTCATGATCATTTTGACCCCACAAGATGAGATCTTGATAAGGCCCCAGATCGAGGGAGATTATCAGTGGTCTTGTATGTCTTCCATTGTCTTACAATTGCTCCCACAGTTGATTTATTCACACCAACCTGCTTGCCTATTGTAGATTCACTCTTCCCAGCCTGATGCAGGTCTACAATTTTCATCCTGGTGTCCTTCGACAGCTCTTTGGTCCTGGCCATGGTTGAGTTTGGAGTCTGACTGTTTGAGGCTGTGGACAGGTGTCTTTTATACAGATAACGAGGTCAAACAGGTGCCATTAATACAAGTAACGAGTGGAGGACAGAAGAACGTCTTAAAGAAGAAGTTACAGGTCTGTGAAATCAAGAAATCTTGCTTGTTTGTGGGTGACCAAATACTTATTTTCCACCATGTTTTACAATTAAATTCTTTAAAATCCTACAAAGTGATTTCCTGGATTTTTTTCTCATTTTGTCTCTCATAGTTAAAGTGTACCTATGATGAAAATTACAGACCTCTCTCATCTTTCTAAGTAGGAGAACTTGCACAATCAGTGGCTGACTAAATACTTTTTTGCCCCACTGTACATAAAGGAAATAATTACCGGATGATTTGGTTCAGTGTCAATAACCTTCCTTTATGCAGATAAAAGATCTGAACATTAAAGTTCTGGACCTGAGAGGGAAGTTCAAACGGCCTAGCCTGAGGAGGGTGAGGGTATCAGCAGACGCCATCCTGCGCTCACTTTTGGGTTCCAAACATAAGGTTTCTTTAGACCTCCGAGCTAACCTCAAATCAGTCAAGAAAGAAGACACAGAGAAGGTAAGGATTGATAATGTCTGTGGTGACAGAAAGGGTGTTTGAGTTGCAATGCTACTGCAGTACCTGCATTTCCAATAGTCCAAATCTGTATGTGTTCATTAGGAAAAGACTGTGGAGGTTAGTGACTGGAGGAAAAATGTCGAAGCGATGTCTGGAATGGAAGGACGCAAGAAAATGTTTGATGCTGCTAAAGGCACTACACAGTGAAAAAGTGAGTGGTCATTAAACCTTCATAATA
Organism: Ancistrus triradiatus; assembly: GCA_025084515.1. Classification (NCBI taxonomy): domain Eukaryota; kingdom Metazoa; phylum Chordata; class Actinopteri; order Siluriformes; family Loricariidae; genus Ancistrus; species Ancistrus triradiatus. The sequence continues at coordinate 10,061 of JAJAGP010005741.1, read as the reverse complement.
CACTTCACAAGATGGCACGAGTCAAGTACAGAATGCTGATACTCCAACATGGATCAGACACACCCTCACAAAACTTAAAGAAATGAGGCACATTTGGTCAAACTGATTAATGCACGTAATACATTCACAAGATATAAAACATGCATTGTAGATTAGTATTATTACGTACAGTGGGGGCAAATGGTATTTTGCCTTCCTCTAAAGGACTACACTGGGACAACATACATTATACCACAGTTAGTTGTGACCCTGCAATCTGATTGGCTGAGAGACGATTTTCCCGTGACTTTATTGACGATAATGACACTCTGACCGATGCTCTTTAAGTATTACGAAACTTAAAATGCCCTAAAATCAGCCAAGTAATAATGAGTAAAACACAGCCAAATTGAAAGCTATAATTAGTTTATAAAATATATTGGTTTTGAAAATTACTTAAATTTGTAAGATGAATCTATTAATTACCAACCTGAGCCACAGGTTTTTCACCTTTAGGATTTGGAAGCACTGGAAAAGCGAAACAAAGTCAGTCCTTTAAATGAAACGTCTCAGGCTTTTAATGGATTCACAGCTTGACTGAAAAGCAATGAGACTGATGTTCAGTTTTAGTCCCATCAACAAAAATGAACTGAATCAGTTAATCAATTCATCACTCAAAGACGTCGTTTGCTGGAGTTAAACTCAGCGTCTTTCATTAAACACCATCCACAGCTGATCGGAGCTTCATTCATCTGACAGGTACGTTATCTGTTAGCAATAAGTCCAGCTCTTAACCCAGCAAAACTGCTGATGCTCTGTTAGTCTGCTGTTACATTTCTGACTGATAAGATTAACTTTAAGAGCTTCACATACAAATTTATAATTGCTAATCAAACTGGATCCTAGACTTTGGTTAGAACACCAGGATCTCACTCTGGTTTGCTTCAGTCGGTAGAATAGTGGATCTTGGTAACAGCCTGCCTTATAAACCCGAACCATTTTATTTGCTGCATGTAAATAAACTTTAATTATAAATGTAATAAATAATACATAAAACTTACCAATCAATATATTTGTGTTTATTGTCTGTATAATAAACAGTTATGGGTAATTCTGTTCCTTCGACTTTATTGACTGAAGGGCTTAGCCGCGAGGGTAACGATAGAATGCAACTATTTTACCTCGCGGAAAGGTGATAAACAAATCGTTTTTTCTGTCATTTTTATCTGAAAATCTAACAATAAATGTCAATAACGGAACTGTGGTATAATCACAATACTACACCAGAGGTCGTGCTTTAACGGGAGATACTGGCATATATCCGGTGCCAATATCTCACTTTAAAGCACTCCTTTTCATGTGTTATTGCTTAAGTAATTGTTCTCTTTGTAGTTCTGTTTTGATCTGGATAAATTCTCTAGCTAAACTACACTGCTCAAAAAAATAAAGGGAACACTCAAATAACACATCCTAGATCTGAATGAATGAAATATTCTCATTGAATACTTTGTTCTGTACAAAGTTGAATGTGCTGACAACAATATCACACAAACATCATCAATGGAAATAAAATTTATTAACCAATGGAGGCCTGGATTTGGAGTCACACACAAAATTAAAGTCGAAAAACACACTACAGGTGTCAGGGGGTGCACAGTGGCCGCTGGGGATTCCGCCAAGCTGACACTAGAGGCCAGTATTGCTTCAGCTACGGTCGGGATCCTCAGACCAAGCGATCATGCCTGTATTGCTTGATTACGGCACGATTACACACCTGTCAGTGGCTCTATTTAAGAGCTTTGTTTGGCACTGACAGGCTTCGCACCATCGCCTTTGCTCCTTTCTATTTTGTTCATTCCCGTAGTGTCTATGCCAGGGTTTTGCTGTGCTTAGGGGCACTGCTGTTTTTGTTATGAGACTAACGGAGGGTCTCATTCGCGCTGGTGCTTCGGTCACGGTCGGTGTTAGGGACTTTGGTAGACTGGGCCCGCTTTAGTACGGATCTGGAGATTCGGAGGTAATCCAGGGCGTAGAGTCAGTGTAGGGTAAGATTCGACCTGGTTTTTGATCCTACCGCTCTCTCTCTCCCAGCACAACCAGGCGCTTTGTTGAGTTTTCTTTTTCCCATTATCATTTGTCATTTTCCTTTGGGTCTTTCGTTCGCTATCTACTACGCGCTTGAACGCTGCCCCGCTTCGAGCGCTGGTCTTAGCCTTGTTTAGTGCAGGGATTTCCTCAATCATTCACGTCAGTGTGTTTAACGCAGCCATGCTTCAAGCACCGTTTCCTCTCCTGTTTTAAAGGAGTAATTCTCAGTTAATTTATTCTACAGCGCGAAAATGCAGCCGTGTATCTAGCGCTGTCTCCCCTCCTGCTTATAAGGAGTTTTTCCTAGTTTGATCACATTTCAGCTCATTAATTAGGGAGACCTCCACATTGGTTTAAGCACGTTAGTGCGTATCAAACGCTGCCGCGCTTCGCGCCTTTGGCGGGTGGTTTCACCCCGCCTTTCTCTGCCCCTGTAGGCGCGGTCGTGAGCTTTGTGTGTGCGCGTCTGCTCGCAGATTCGGCAGTTTCGCTGACACACACAAAGTCTCACATTTTTCTTTGTCAGTTGTTCATTTGCATTTTATTTATTATTTTCTTATTTATTTTTATTTATTTTGGTTCATTACTACCAGCTGGAGCTAACTGCGATTGGGTCCTAAAATCCTTTTCTTTTGCTTTCACGATTCGCCACCGTTTTGGGTGCCGACTCGTAACAACAGGCTGATCCAACTTTGATGTAATGTCCTTAAAACAAGTCAAAATGAGGCTCAGAATTATGTTTGGCCTCCACGTGCCTGTTATGACCTCCCTACAACTCCTGGGCATGCTCCTGATGAGGTGGCAGATGATCTCCTAGTGATCTCCGCGCAGACCTGGACTAAAGCATCCGCCAACTCCCCTGGACGCTGTGGTGCAACGTGGACATTGTGGAATGGAGCCCGTACACATGATGTCCTAGATGTGGCTCAATCGGATTCATGGTCTGGGGAACGGGGCCGGGAAAGTCCATAGCTTCAATGTCTTCATCTTGCGAACTGCTGACACCACTGACCACTGCCAAAACCTGTCATGCTGAATGATGTTGCAGGCAGCAGTCGCTCTCCCATGGCGTCTCCACACGTGCCTCAGTGGAACCTGCTTTCATCTGGAAGAGCACAGGGCCAGTGGCGAATTTGCCAATCCTGGTGGTTCTCTGGCAAATGCAAGCAGCCTTTCACGGTGGTTGGGCTGTGAGTCCCAACCCCCATGCTGTGGACGTCGGGCCCTCATACCATGCTCATGGAGCCGATTCTAACCGTTTGTGCAGAACACATGCAACATTTGGTGGGCCTGCTGGAGGTCATTTTGCAGGGCTCTGGCAGTGCTCCTCCTGTTCCTCCTTGCACAAAGGCGGAGGTAGTGGTCCTGCTGCTGGGTTGTTGCCCTCCTATGGCCTCCTCCACGTCTCCTGGTGTACTGGCCTGTCTCTTGGTAGCACCTCCATCCTACGCTGACAGACACAGCAAACCTTCTTGCCACAGCTTGCATTGATGTGCCATCATGGATGAGCTGCACTACCTGAGCCACTTTTGTGGGTTGTAGAGTCCGTCTCATGCTACCACGAGTGTGAAAGCACCACCATCATTCAAAAGTGACCAAACCATCAGCCAGAAAGCATAGGTACTGAGAAGTGGTCTGTGGTCCCCACCTGCAGAACCACTCCTTTATTGAGTGTGTCTTGCGAATTGTCAATAATTTCCACCTGTTGTCTATTCCATTTGTACAGCAGCATGTGAAATTGATTGTCAATCAGTGTTGCTTCCTAAGTAGACAGTTTGATTTAGCAGTAGTTTGATTTACTTGGAGTTATATTGTGTTGTTTAAGTGATCCCTTTATTTTTTGAGCAGTGTATATCAGTGCATTACCTAAGGCTTCTTTAACCAAGTTGCACTATATAGGTTCTCAGGCCTGAGTAATAGCAATAGCAGTAAATTTACATGTATCATTAACAACACAATTTTGACTTGATTCTAATCTGTATTCAGTGTAGTAATTATATGGAGCAATGTAATCCAAAAAGAATTCCAGAAGTGTATCTGATAGAAAACCTTGGGAATGGGATGTATTTAGGTTTTATATAAATGTTTCTGGGCGGACTAACAAGGCAATGGTGAATAACAGCAAATGGCCTACACAGAAATGAGATTACATAACACTTAAATAACAAATGACATATACAGTAGAAGTCCACGTTTGAAGATCTGTCACCATGCTAAATTATTACAAGACACCGCATGAATGATTAGTCACTGGCTTAACAGTCAAAAAAACATATTGTATGTAAAATAATTGAATTAACTGATCACATCTGATTTTCTCAATATCTTATACATCGATTAAGTTTATTTGAATATCTGCTTAATCCAGTTCAAAATCACAACCCAGCAGCATGCAGCACATGATGGGCAAGAAACTTAGGTCAGGTTTGTCTAGGTAAGGCTCTTTCACTTATCCCCAGAAAACACGGTGTGCAGCTGTAAGCATTCCCTGGATGGGATGCCAATCTATCACAGCACTGCATGGGTATCACTGTTGCCTTTCCTCAGACACAGCCAATCCCAGAAGCCACTGCTGGGATTCAATCCCCAGTTCCTGCAGTGGTGACTAGCATATTAGTAGCCTGCATTACCCAAGTGCCACATTTTTTTTCTTATTGAAATGTACATTGCTTACATTGACATAGGTTTACTTTACACCATGTGCACTGTGTGTTGTTAAAAGATTCCTGGTTTGTATGAATAAATACTGAGGAGGAGGAGGATCTTACTTATCTGAGCTACAGCGTGGACTTTGGAAGGCAGCTACAAAATGTCAATTATCTTCGCAGCATTAATCGAGTCAAGAATATGTGTGATTCACTAATACAGTTACATTTACACAGTTAATATAGTTAATACAGTTAGTCACTAAGGTCCAAATCACATCATTATGTTAATAACTATGTTAAGCTTCTACTTTGGTTTGTTTATTGCATTTGTAATCAACTTGAGCATCTTTTCTGATAGATTTTTTGTTTTAACAGGATGTTGCCGTCAGCGATTGAAGTGGTGTTGATACATGATCAAGACAAGCACAGTTAAAGAATATAATCTACATTATTTGAATTTCATATCCATGCTTATATGCTACATATAATTATAGACAAATTCATACTTCTTACATAATACATGCAAATAGGTCTATGAGTATGTATGAATGCACTGATCAGTCAAAATTTAGAAAAGACTAACACAATGCCACATATGATAGCGGGTCCAGTTGAGAATGAATTTGAGAGAGGTATATGAAAATATAATAAGTAATTCAAATGATTATTTACCTTGAATCAGATTTGACCCAATTCATTGCAACTGGTTGGTGAATCTATAGTATATCCACAATATGGGATTTTTGACCCATTCCACAAAACCCCTGTTGTTGTTGTACCCTCACATAGAAGTAGCTACGTGTCTGTCTTATATATTTATATATTTTACTGAAACTGCAAAATTTTTGTTTTCAGCTTCAGACTGGAATATGTTTTGCCCCACTTCTATTTGTACTGTCAAATTAATAAAGTATAAACACTGAATAAACTACACATAGCATTCAATACACAACATAATTGAATGTACATTTAATTTGATATTTGCAAGAAACCATTAACAATTGGTATTAAAAAAATTATGGCAAATTGTGTTAACTACATGAATTTATCTAAACGGAAAATCTAATAGTACAATGCTATATTAAATATATATTATATGGGATTCTGGTAGCCTAGTGGTTAAGGTACTGTACAATGGGCCAAAGTTCCATGCTTAAAATCCCCACCTTGCCAAGCTGCGCCACTGTTGGGTCCCTAGACAAGAACCCACACTTGCCTGAATTGTAAGACTTATCAATTGTAAGTCGCTTTGGATAAGGGCGTCTCCCAAATGACATAAATGTAAATATCTAGGCTAAAGAATTTACATTTAGCTTAAGTCTTTACATTTACATTTATGTCATTTGTCAGAGCTACTGAGCTTAACGGTTTTACAGTCCTCTCAGCAATTATTGGCACCCCTGGTAAAGATGAGTAATACAGGGTTAAAATACATTCACATGTTGGTGAATTAGCTTAATCTCACATGAAAAAAGGAAAATAAATATCAGTGGAAAATCCAAGATGCCATTTTTTCATTTTATTCCATTTATCTTTGGGGATTTTTTGCCTCCATTACCATCCTCCACAGAGGCAAAATAAACTTGGGACCTCACCCGGGCAAGTTTGTCGAAGTCCCCTTGTAGATATGGGAATTTTTAGGTGAGTAGCTTATTTTACTTGTAAAGGAAACACACAAGAAAATGTGGCCTCTGTGTTACCATATATCTATACTGTAGTAAAACAGGAAGTCATTCTTCCAATAGCCTTCTGGCCCTTCCACGTGATCTTTAGCAAACTGCAGACAAGCAGCAATGTTCTTTTTTGAGAGCAGTGGCTTTCTCCTTGCAACCCTGCCATGCACACCATTGTTGTTCCGTGTTCTTCTGATGGTGGACTCATGAACATTAACATTAGCCAATGTGAGAGAGGTCTTCAGTTGCTTAGACGTTACCCTGGGGGCATTTGTAGCCTCGCCTTGCTCTTGGAGTGATATCTGTTGGTCGACCACTCCTGGGGAGGGTAACAATGGTCTTGAATTTCCTCCATTTGTGCACATCCCCCTTTTGTGGGGGGGGTCTGACTGTGAGGTAGTGGGTCCAAACTATTTAGAGATGGTTTTGTACCCTTTCCTGCCTGTGAGCTCACACTCTTTTTCTGAGGTCCCTCAAAATCTCCTTTGTCGTGCCATGATACACTTCCACAAACATGTGTTGTGAAGAGCAGACTTTGATAGATCCCTGTTCTTTAAATAAAACAGGGTGCCCACTCACACCTGATTGTCATCCCATTGATTGAAAACACCTGACTCTAATTTCACCTTCAAATTAACTGCTAATCCTAGAGGTTCACATACTTTTGCCACTCACTAATATGTAATATTGGACCATTTTCCTCAATAAATAAATGACAAAGTATAATATTTTTGTCTCATTTGTTTAACTGGGTTCTCCTTATCTACTTTTAGGACTTTCTACATACATATATCCAAAATGTTGTTGGTTATATGTATGTAGAAATATTGAAAATTCTAAAGGGTTCACAAACTTTCAAGCATCATTGTACTTTAAAAAGTACAACATAAATGGAAAAATTGCTTCAGTTACAATTTGTTTCTAATCATTTCTAGATATGCCAGTAATTGTGGCACTTGGTTTTGTTAAAAATAACTATTTATTAAAGAGGATTTGTGTCATTTTTTCAGTGTGAGATGAATCCAATTCACCAAAAAGTTAATTTTTTAAAAATCTGTAACAGTAACAGTAATTGTATGGAGACTGCAGAAGCTTTTTGTGATATTTATAGTCAAAAGAGATTCATACTGTATATTGAACATGATTTGATTTGCTTAAAGTATGAGAACACTGAGTGTTAACACTGAGCTTACATGATGTTTGTGCAGTTTGTTGCAAGGTGGCAGTGTGTACAAGCAGTACAAGCTCTGAATAAAGGCATAAGACACACTCTTGGATAGATTATTTAATTCAATTTCTATGCTATTAACAAATTTACATATTGATTTGAAAGTATTTGTACTGTGTGTTGGGGTGGGGAAGGTTCAAGTTTATATATCATTGTGAGGATAGAAGGATAGAAGAACTGACATTTTTACCATGTGGGAAACTTTTGCTGGTACCAAGAAGCCAAATTCCTTTTTTACATAAACTGCAACTTTCATTTGAAACTTGGAAAAATATTAGGTTAGGTTTAGGTGTAAATATAACATTGAATAGCTACAGTAATTATGTCAATAGAAAGTCCCCACAATTATAGAAAGACAGATATGTGTGTTTTAAACCTTTGAAGTTTTACTGAGTAGATGAAACGTTTATTTCACCTTTTATAACCGATGTTCCCCTTGTATCTGCTTGAGTAATTTATGTCTTTGCACAGGGATTTTTAAAGGTCATACATGTTCTACATAATAACAACAGCTGCGACTACCATAGAAAGAGTAATTTTATCATAACTCATTGTTAATGAAGAATTTGCTTTTCTGCTCAAAGACAAATAATTCAACTCCCTAGTTAATTAAACAATTGCAAAATTGATGTGGGATGTGTGAGAGCAAATAATCAGACTGTGCAGGATTTTCCCCCTCCCTTGTATGTATTATATACAATTATAACGTTGAGTATACAATTTTGTATTTATACAGCACTGGGTAATGAATGAATTAATGGCTTGAATGTTCATAGGAGCCATAAATAACACATGACACATTTGCTTTACAAATTACAGGTTTATGCAAAGGTTTAAGCACCTCTTGTCAAATGACTCTTTTTTTAAGAAAAAACATTTAACACAACCTCTGTAGATAGAAAAAATATAACAATTATAATGTATACTTATTAGAAGATTCAACATAAACTTAGCTATTTGCACAAAAGTTTCCAGCACCTTTCCAAATGATCCATTGGTGAGTTTAGTATTTTGTTTTTTGTTTGTTTGTTTTTTCAGAAATGTCATATTTAAGAAAATAACAAAAAATGTTATTTGCCCCAAATTTTTGCATTAAACTGCATTTCATTTCAGTCTCTCAACCGAAGACCATGCTTTATTTGTCAGTTGCTGTTTTCCCCCGTGACTGCACAGTGTCACTACTGTAGCTCATGCCTGAAGCACAGGCTGCTGCAGTAATCTGTGGTAATCTGGGGACAGCACTCAGGCAGTAATTGGGGGTAGATGTGTAATCTGCTTGTATTCATTTGCAGTTGCTAAACAGCCAGAAGGAGGAAAGGATTGCTTTTTGAACAGCTATGAACTAATGGCTTTTCAGTGACAGATTACACCCATTTTACGTGATTCATTGTCTGTTTTGTTTTGAGAGTGATAATAAAGCTCTGAAGTAGTAAAGACTACTAATTTGTCCCTTAATATCTGGTTCACTTTAAGGTACTTCAACTGGTCTAGGGTTTATTTAAGGAAATTAGTATAATCTTCCATCATTAGTGTGAGTTAAAATAGAGTTAAAATGAGTACAACCACTGCTCTTTGTTAACAGAACCTTGTCGAGTTTTTAAAGGTTTGGCTAAATGATAAGTGCCTTTTTGACAGCTCAGGACAGTACTAATGTTTGGAATGTGCATTATTGGTGTACACGAAGGCTGCTGTCACTATAGATAGGTAGGTAGATAGGTAGGTAGGTAGATAGGTAGGTAGGTAGATAGATAGATAGATAGATAGATACATAGATAGATAGATAGATAGATAACTGTATTAATCCCAGAGGGAAATTCCTGTGTTACAGCAGCAAAGTCAGACAAAAAGGTGAGAGCAAGATATAAATATACATAGGGAGCAGTGTTATAATATAATTATACCAAAAAGTATGATCCTTAGGCAGTAATGACCCGGCACAGTGGAGAAGAGTTGTACAGTGTGATAGCTGTTGTTATGAATGATCTCCTGAACCTCTCCTTGTTACAGCGAAGCTGGATGAGTCTATTACTGAAGGTGCTCTTCTGTCTGATCAGCAGGTCATGTAGAGGATGTGAAGTGTTGTCCAGAATAGCAGTGAGTTTGTTAAGTGTTCTCCTTTCAACCACCTCCTCAAAACCATCTAGTGAGCAGCCCAGAACTGAACCTGCCTTCCTGATCAGTTTGTTGAGCTTATTCTTGTCTCCTCCTCTGATACTGTTTCCCCAGCAAACTGCAGCGAAGAAGATACTGACTGGTAGAAGATCACTAGTAGTTTGCTGCACACATTAAAGGACCTGAGCTTCCTCAGAAAGTAGAGTCTGCTCATCCCCTTCCTGTATACGGTCTCTACGTTGGCCTTCCAATCCAGTTTGTTGTCCAGTAGGACACCCAGATACTTATAGGTGTCAACTTGCTCAACTGACTGACCCTTAATGGTGACAGGAT
>JAJAGP010005740.1:0-29334 GCA_025084515.1 Ancistrus triradiatus | reverse complement strand
GCCCTTTAGTTCCAATGATCTTTATGCTTGAGCATACCAAATGTATTTTGGACAATTGTATGCATCCAAATTCGAAAACAGTATAGGGGAAGACGCTGTAGTTTCAGCTTGACTGAAAGCAAGATCCATAAAGCCATGGTTGGTTGAGAACCCTGCACCCACAACCTCACTGAAGACCTTTGGAATGAACTAGAATGGAGTCTGTGTGCCTCTCATTCAACATCAGTGTCTGGCCTCTCATTCAACATCAGTGTCTGACCTCACAAATGTTCTTTTGAGTGAATGGGCAAAAATTCCCACAGACCCACTTCTTGTAGAAAGCCTTCCCAGCAGAGTGGAAGCGTTCTAGATGCACAGAGGAGACCGAGTTCGTATTGATGCTTATGGATTTAGAATGGGATGTCATAACAGCTTCTGCAGGTGTGATTTGTATATTAGGGTTTGACTGACTTTGCAGTGCCTTAGGGTTGAGCTGAGCAGTTGGAGGTTAAAGGATTTGTTCAAGGATCCAACAGTGGTAGTTTGCCAAAGCCAGGATTTGAACTCACAGCCTTGTGATTAGTCTTAACCAATGAGCCACCACTGTTCCACACGCCATCGTTTTAGTGGCTCACAGCGAGGCAGACTAAAACCAACGGACTAATAAGTTCAAATATGTTCTCTGCCTTTGTTTAATAGCCATGACTGGCCTTCTTCAGTTTTACATTTACATTACATTTACATTTACAGCATTTAGCAGACACCCTTATCCAGAGCGACTTACAGTTGGTACATTCTTACAGTCCAAGCAATTGTGGGTTAAGGACCTTGCTCAAGGACCCAAGGCAGCTTGGCAGAGATGGGATTTGAACCCTGGACCTTTTGGTCCATAGTCCAGTACCTTAACCGCTAGGCTACCACAGTCCCACAGTTTTGGCTTTGAAAAGTCATGATTGTTGATATACAGCAAGTTCCCTAGATGCGAACGTTCCAATTAATGAACTTTCAAAGACGCAAACATGCATGTGTAGTAAATAAAATAAATATTGAAACAAAATAAATAATGGGTTTTGCGGAGATGAGCAGAACATTGTTTACACGGTCGCAGTCACGTCTGGGCTTTATTAATGAATAGTTGTTACCCACTGTGTACAAAATCACCTCCTTTTTTGGAAATATTGTGCAATTTTAAGTCTAGAATGTCTAGTATTAAGCGAAAAAGCCATAACAATGGCCACTAAAATGAAAGTCATTGAGAGCTGTGTCACAATCCAGGGGCTGCATCCAGTCTACGAAAGCATATCCTTTGAAGGACACAGCCCCTGACGAGGTGTTGGAGACTCATGAGCTGGATGCTTAGGCTAATTATGTTGGACTTCTGGACATGCGAACTCACTCTCAGAACAGAACTGGTTCCTATCTAGAGGACTTACTGTATGGTGACATAATACTTCTATTGAAGCATGACCTGAGCTGACATCCCAGAAGTCATGCTGACAAGAAAGAAGCAACAGATCTTGAAACCACAGCTGAATTAATTGAACCATCAATGATCTTATATATTCAGACCACAGATGCCCCTGAAAGTGGAATAATCAAAAACTACATAATTTGTGAACCACTTTTAGATTCCTTAGGGAATCTGGAACGTGACTGACATGTTGAGGACCTTCTGCGCCAACATTTTCGAACATTTGACTTAATTATTGCTATTTTTAATAACAACATAGATGACTGAATGGACTGGAGATTATAGGTAATTAGAGAGGATAATAAAGCGGAAGCACTAGCTCGAGGCAAAAAGACAGACGGCAGTACAGACATAGACACTATCTTCTCAAATTATTCGAGAGTGTGAGAGCTTGACAGCTTGTCCTGCAAAGACCTGGTAATTAAATTATAATTTAACCTACTGACTCTGAAGCAGAAAGGCCAGCTCGAGCTAGGGGTGGTAGAGCAATGACAGGATTTACACTTAATGAAATAATAAAGCAACCACTGTGGTGAAGACAGTACTGCTCATACGGCTCAGGACAGACCCACAGTTTACCCAGCATGAGCTAACCTGCGTCTGCCCGTTTGGACATCCCTAATTATACACACGAGTGTCTACTTTATTCATAATTATATCATATTCTGGAAGGACATGACACTTTGCTGGTTTTCCTTACAGCCAGATATTTTTAATCACATCTTTCACCCATATTTTCAGAACAGAGCTTGAAACCGCGGATTTGCGGTGGTCAGTCAGCTGGGTGAAACGCCACAGGGCCAGAAGTAAGCAAAAATGACATTAGGAGTGAGAACACAGGCGAGAGGGAGAGGGAGCGAGCAAGAGATGCACACTTTAAATTGTGTGCGCCGAGCGCCATTTCGAGGCGACGTTTCCTCCGCGGAGGCTAGTAAAATGGACGCCCTTCTCCGTGTCAGCATGACTTAGCCTCTGGATCATTAAGCGTACATCCCATCATGCCTAAGCACCCATGCCACATTAACCAATCAGTAATAATAATAAGAAAGATAATAATGTATAAATGTGCTCTTTATAAACAAAATTTTCACAGTAATTAAATCATTTTTATTATATTACCCTACATTAAAGGCAGGAGCATCATCAGACTGCTGTGCCCCAATAAAATCAGGGTGGTGAAAAGGCAATTTTATCCTGAATTGCTGAGCAGAACTGCAGGACACGCCCTGCATCTTCACTACAGGCACTACATTTCCCATAATGCTCCAGCATCTTTCCAAAAGCTTGAGCGGCTAACGCTTTCAGTCAGAGCCGGTTTCTTTTGTTTTTTTTACATGGACTAATGGACATCATTTAAAAGAAAGTCAGCAGGATACCGATAGCTCTACGTTTGGCCAATTATTTTTGGTATAACCTACCAAAAGTACACATTAGAACACTAAATACATTCAAAACCTGCAAAAAAACCAAAATGTTAGAATAAACAAAATCAATGCACTTAATAATCCTTTAGTGTTAATTTGTACTTCATTTCCCATCTATAGCAGAGTAACAACCACTTGTGTTAAATCAGTTCATCTATTTAGTGTTTAACATGCTTCAGCGTGCACTACAGTCGTATGACAAGTAGTCTAGAAAAGTCGGATAAAAGGTATGTTTAATGATAACTAATCAACCAGAAACATCTGAGTTTCAAACCAAACCTCAAACACTATCCCAGGAGCACTATCCCCAACATTAGGAGCAATATAAGCAAAACATCTGCAGGTGTCCATAGGGTTTAACAATAGGCTTGCATCAGCTGAGCAAGGTGCTCGAGATGGGCTATACTGCTTCAGTAGATCAGCAAGATGTGTCAGAGTTGAGCATCAAGGGCTTCAGACATCATAAGTAGGAGATTGCAGTCAGTTAAGAATAGGCAGCCAATGTAAACTGAATAAGAGCAGAGTGAAAAATGAGCTGAAGAGAATATGCATCATTCTGAATTAGCTGGAGTGTATGTAAAGAGACAGCAGCCGGAGGGCAGGCAGTCAGCAACATGTCCCAACAGTTGCACTTGTATGTCTTTAATGGAGTTTTCTATTTTGCGTAACTAAATCAGACAAAACTGATTGGCCTAAGGCAGGCCAGTCCACTACCCAAGTCCTCCTCCTGTATCCAAGTAATGTGTAATGTGTGTTGAAAATGCATGGATGTTCTTGGAAAAGGTCGTCTTGAAGGCAGCATATGTTCTAAAATCTCGATGTACTTTTCTGTATTAGTGCTGCCATCACAGAAGTGTAAATGACCTTTGCCAAGAGCACTGACCCAACCCCGTGCCATGACAGACCCTGGTTTTTGGACTTTTTGCTGATAACTGTCTGGATAGTCTTTTTCGTATTTGGTCTGGAGCACACGGCGTCCATTTCTTTCAGAAAAGATCTGGAATACTGATTCATCTGACCACAATATACAGGGCATTCCACTGCGCGATGGTCCATCCTAGATGCCGACCAGTCCAGAGAAGTTGATGCTGCTTCTGGACATGGTTAACATGAGGCTTCTGTTCTGCACAGTAATGTTTTAAGTGGCATTTGTGAATGTAATTCTGTACTGTAGTGCTTGACAAAGGTTTGCCAAAGTAATCCCTGGACCACGTGGTTATATCAGCAATTGGTGGATGATGGTTCTTGATGCAGTGCCGTCAGAGATGAAGAAGTAGAGGGAGAAATATGTAAATCCCTTCCAATCGGTCTTTGAGGAACATTGTTTTTAAACGTTTCAGTAATTTCCTCACACATTTCTGACAAACTGGAGATCCTCTACCCTTCCCTTGAAATAATGAAAGTAGGGAAGTGTGTAAGTAAGTCTAAAGTGTCTAGACCCACTGTATTTTCAAGGCTGTTCATTAAAATTTCATGTTCAGCGGTGTTAAATGCTCATTCAAGCCCAGCAGTATTAAAATGGGGACATAACCACAATCACAGGAAAGGAGTCTCTGACCACATTAGCTAGTCCTCATGATGCTTCTCAGAGCTAGACTTAAATGCACTATTTTTGTTACTCGCACTTAAAACAGAGTTGCCAGGCATCACTAATGTTAGTGATTGGATGTTTGTCTGTCTGAGGGAACTGAAGGGCCAACATTTGGTCTCTTAAAAAGAGGCTAATAGCTCTTGATCTAGATTGGCTGGTTGCGCTGCTGTCTCGGCAAAACCCTTCAGGTAATTCAAAATGCTGCAGCTTACATTCTTATCAGGAGAACATTGATCTTATTATCCTGGTCTTAGTTTACACCGGCCGGCTGCTTCACATGAACTACAAAACTCATGGTTTTGAAAATCTTGTTTGTGGGTTACATGCTCAGAGTTTGTACAGAAAGTGGGAACAATAAAGGGCCTATAACAGTACCTTATGGGACGTGATTAGGAAAGATCTCCATAGGACGATGGAAACTACCTTGAAAGACAAATGATTCTTCATTATGAAGTCTCCTGACTGATTATCATCAAACAGTGTAGATGCAACTAGTGGATTGCTGGAAACTTGATAAGTTCTGTAAGCTCAATATTTAGAGATTCTACTGTAATACTGAAGAATTTTCGAGATGTGACAGTTGGCCCTGGGAGAATTTGTGAATTATTAATGGATTGATTATTGGTTAATTTTGATATTGCATTCAGTGAAGTCGATCCCATTTTGCCTCTTAGTCAATGTTACAAAAAGTTTGGAGCCTATCCTGGAATTCAGAGTGCCAGCAGGTTTCGTAACCACATAGTCTAGTCTTCATGTTGGAAGCCCAGCCCATGGTTCGAATCCAGGCCCTCAGGAACTGCTAGTTCCAACAGTTGGCTTACCTTTGACATGCAGGAGCTACAATAATGTATTCAGTCAACATCTAAAATTCACTGTCATTGGTGTACTCGAAGTACAAGTATTTAATTACTGTACTTTTTTAAGGTATCTGTACTTTACTTGATTATATCTCTCTTTTTACTCCCTACATGTTCAAAACAGGCTTGTTACTTTAGCTTTTTTGAGCCTATTTACAGTGGTACCTCGGTTCTTGTTGCTAATTTGTTCCAGAAGGCTGGTCAAGAACTGAAACAATGAGTAAGGAATAATGTAAATTGAGTTGATCCGTTCCAGACCCCCAGAAAACCCACACTGTATAAGGCATTATATGCATTAATAGAGCCGTATTGTACAGGTGCTCCCTGATTTAGGATGGAGTTATGTTCCACAAATTTGTTTAATATAGTCTATACTGTATCATAGTTACACATTAACATGCAATTGGCCAAAATCATTATAATAGTGTTGAAAAACCTCATGTCATTTAGTGAGTAATGGATCGAAAGTGAAAAATAAATGCAAAACCCTTACTCTATTGGTGAAGTCAGGGTGCTAGCATAGCTGCTAAGCTCACTGCAGCCGGTCTTCCTTTCAGATGGCTTTTATAAGTAACCTTTTTAGAACCCTTGGAGACTTACAGTGCTGTAGATGTAAAAATGAATAGTTATATTATAGATAGTTAGCCTATAGTTATACATAGAGTACAGTGCTCTACATGTAAAAATAAAGATAAACACAGTGGAGCAAGGGCTATTGTGAATCTGAATCACAGAATCACTGTGTATTGAATCGTGAATCATGAATTGAGTTTTGGCTGAAACTAGTGGCGTGGCTCGACTCCGCTCATACAGGTTTAAGCACATGCGCCGGGTATCGAGCAAACGACAAAAGCCAAGATACATTTTCCTATTCAAAATGCATCGAGAGCCGAGGTACCACTGTTTTTATCTATTTTATCTACGTACTTTTTTTTATTTATGCAATTCTAGTCAGGCCCATAATGAAGCACCAATCGGAATGTTAGCTTTATATTTGACGCATTGGAACTGCCACAAGGGTGCACTTATCCTCGCCCGATTTTTAAGGAGCTCTTGCAGAGCAAGTGTGCATTTACATGCATTTATTTGCTACCTCTATGAGAGATCATAGAGATCCAATTTCAGAGAATACTGCAAGAACGAAAGAGTCAGGTATGCTCAAGTGTTCGCGCAGGTTCACCTGCCCTTTGTGGAATCGTGCACAAAAAGTATAAAGACTTTCTAACACTTTTTAATAAATGTTCAGCATAATGTACTCTACTCAAAAATAACTGTATATGCTTTACACTGTTTTGTTACTCAGACAACAGTGGTTTTCCCATGTTCCTGGGACGGTGAATTCTATATATGTGATTAATATCACTATTCCATATATAGATTATATGTCTAAAGGTTTTGCATGATTATTTGTTATTAAGTTATTAATGGAGTGGAGTGTTTAAAAGAAGAACTGCTCTAAAATCAGTGACGCTGCAGTTTGGACTAAAATGCAGTGACAGTGTTTCAAAGAGTATATATGTATATATACACACTGTGTATACAGTGTAAATGCTAGCACCATACGAGGTGTACATAGTAACCTCACACTATGTACACTGGTAAATAGAAATACACCTCCAGTTGATATTTACACTGTGTACATTAGTAACTTCATTCTATTTACACTAAGTAAGCATACTATTTACACCAACTATAACTATACCCTAACTATAGTCACATGATTTACTGGCTGGGTTAGTGCTAGTACACTTAGTACAAATTGACACACTGATGAAAAAAAAATTCAAAGTATTTAGTATATTTTGGTTCCACATGTCTGGGAATATTTTTATGTTATTATATAGGTTTTTATAGGTAAAGATGATAAAGATATTTGTATGATTTTTGCAGATGATTCACAAATCATTATGTACCTGCAGTGTCCTTGATCTGTATTTCTCCTCGTCAAGAACAGACATTCTGTTTCAAAAATTGAGTTAGAAAAGCTTTTTAGAAATACTTTTTCACTTTAGGTACATTTAGTTGCAAGTACATTTAAACTTCTACTTTAACAAATATATAAACCACACTTCCAACTTTTACTTTTAGTATTATTTTTTAATTTGAGTATTTTTTTCATCAGATTAGCAGTACTTTTACTTGTGTTAAGATCTTGTGTACTTCTGTCACCTCTGCTTGTGATCGAAACAGTCTTACAAGGTACAGTTCAAGCCACTGATGGTTAAGGGTCTTACTCAAGGGCACAACAGTGGCAGCTTGGTAATACCAACCTTCTGGTCAATAACCCAGTATCTTAACTATCGAACCAGCATACTTTATTTCTAGTAAGAGATTCTTGCTTTGTTTCTCAGAAGACATCCAGTTTACTTTGAGCCAGTCTGATGGACTCCTATTAGCAGTCCATGTAAGTACAGATAGAAACAAGGTAGTCTCAACAGGACTTTCTTCAACGGTGAATTTCTGGTGGGTTAGGGTAGGACTGGGGTTTATCATTTTTCTTGCAACTTCATTTCTTGGAATACCAACCACACTGCCCTCACACCTTCACTTCTTACAAATGTTTTATGAGGTCAGGTTTATTCTTGTACTACATTTTAGCTTATTTGTAGACTGAAGGTCAGATTGTCTCAGTTTACAAATTTCTTAGAACCTTTTTTAATTTAACGGCAGTCGAAAAAGGCAGTTCGCCTGACTGTGGCTGTCATGATACAATGAATGGCCTTAGTTCCACTGTTGCTGATCTGCATCTCTGCTTTTTTTTCCCTCCCCTGCTCCTATAGCTCCCTGATCCAATCTTTCCTCTGTGTTTTTATCTGCACCTCGCATCACCTCCAGTCCAGCCTCATGTTTAAAGCAATCAGATTTTCCCAGCAGCCCCTGGATTGAGAAAAAGATGGATATGAGAAGGGAATGACAGAAAGTGGGGCTTGAGGGGGGTTGAGGGGGGCTACGGGGGTGGGTGAGGGGTGTGGGGTGGTTTTATGAAATAAACTCAGACGGCTGCTGGGTGGACCTGGCTCGGACTAAGGTCCTCTTCTTTCTCTTGCTCTGTTTTGCTCACTTTTCTCTTTTTCTCAAACAGTAGTTTTTTCAAACATTAGTTGAAAGCCTGCAGTTTGTTGACAGGGTGCTTCTCAACAGGCCGTCTCGAGGTAGCGCCAGTGCGGAATCAGTGGGGGTGGAGGACCAGGGTGGTGTTTGCGTCTGATAGTTTCAAGGGGGTGGTGATAACTGTGAACCATAATTTGCCACCACCCAAAGCGAAACTGCACAACCTGATTGATGCCATAAGACAGTGATAAAAGGCTGTCAGTGATGCCAGTACTAGCTTCAGCATTTCAGCATTAACAAAGAGGCATGCACTCACCGGTCACTCTAAGTACGCCGTCTTGTTTCTACACTCATTGTCCATGTTATCAGTTCCACTTTCCATGTAGATGTACTTTGTAGTTCAACAATTAGACTGTAGTTCCCCCTTATTCTTTAATCTTTTCTATTGGTCAGGACCCCCAAAGTACCACAGTTCTATATGGGTCAGCACTGCAGTGACACTGATGTGGTAGTGGTGTTAGTGTGCACTGTGCTGGTACTGGTTTAAACTCCAGCAACACTGCTGTCTGTAATTGTAGAACTACAAAGTGCATCCCTATGGTGGATGGAACTGATAAAATGGACAGTGAGCATAGAAACAAGGAGGTGTGTCTAATAAAGTGATCGGTGAGTGTACACATTGTGTATTAAAGCTGAACAGTGATTCCTGGTACAGAACCAAACTCAAAAGCCAGTGAAACTATTATCAAGAGAAATATCACTGAGATACGTACAATAAAACTAAAAATATACATTGACTAAGCAAAATCGTTATAGTCCCAACTCAGACAACCAGTCATAAATGAATGAAATATTCCCATACCTTCATCACAAATAGTTATAGCTTTCTTTTGGTTAAATGGAATCTGGAGTCATTTTTCATTCCACTGTCTGCAGTATTTGCTGGAGATATCTCTTTCAAATTCCAGCTGCATCAGCTGGGCTTTGTGTTTTAACTGTTGTTTTGGAAACTGTCCAAAACTGTCTGTTGACTCGGCCACACTCAGGTCTGTATTGTCTATTTAACATCACAATGGCTTGATACCAGTCATACACATTCACAATGGGCCAATTTAGAGTGACCAGGTAACCTAATGCACGTGTTTGGAATGGCGGAGGAAACTGGAGTACCCAGAGTAAACCCACATGGACATGGGGAGTATATGCAAACCTTATGAGTCCATAGTCATTTTTTTAAGGAGGAAAAAACATTGTAAATGGCGTTTAACCCCAATCTCCGCTCCTGTAGATGTACAGTGTTTTGACTGAATTTATAAATGTGATGTGATGTATTAAGACGACTCGGATCGTACACTGTAACTTGTATTTCAGCTGTTTTTATATTTTCAATGAACTATGTGGAATATCGCAATATGCAACGTATCGCAATGTGTTGTGATGTGTATCGTATTGTCAAATCCTTTCCGATACCCACCCCTATTATGCTAGCGCATTCAAACAAAGTGGGCCCGTCCAATATTGTCAAAGCAACTGACAAACAAATTGACCAACCTTATTCCATCATTTTACTGAGTCAGAGCCACATGGTTACATCTCGTTTGGAGCGTATTTGGTGATGACGTCAAACTAAGTTTTTTAATTATGTAATTAGGAGTGCATAGGACTCAAAATGTTTTTAATAAATGAGGGGGTGGCACTCAACTTTTGCCCCCCAGCATGGTGCTTGAGCTCGATACACTGTTGTTTTTGTGGGATTTCATATGTGCAAACAAGTAGCATGTGTGAATGTGTTAAGGAGGTGAGGCATGTCGTACTGACAGGCAGACAAACGCAAACGCGTACGCACACACATACATATATATCGAGTGCTGAATTTATGCAGCTATTGTTCTTAACCGCCTCCGAATACAAGTGCACATCTTGACTGCAAGGCTGAAAAGCACCATTTTAATTTCTCTTCACCCAGTGGCTTACGATACTCATATCTGACTGATTATTAAAAGGATTACCAATGCCGGAGATATAATTAGTAGTAATGAAGGAAGAGCGCTATCCTCTGACACCGTAATTATAGATGCAGATCAGGGGGGATTAAACTTCATAATGTAGACACTGCTTGGAGGCATCTTGACATGGTGCTTTTTTGCTCTTATGGAATTTGGAGCTCTTTTGGAGTTCTCCGAGATATAAAGCAGAGCAGAGCAATACATTTTCACTCGCTTTATCTCCACTTGACTGTTTGAACCAGCAAGAATTCAGCAGGCAGCTAGCTTGTCTTCAAGTTAGTGATGTAACAAAAACAATTGCTCCAGGCCTCTAGCTCTAGAAATTCATCAAATTACAAATTTGTAATCTGGACCCTGAAATGAGGGCCTCAGTTTATTTACTATGTGTTTAGACTTGTGGTTTTATTAATACTTTTGGGCTGGTCAGTGTTGCATTTTAGAAATACTATGTAGGTAGTACCAGTTGTATGCAGTGATGTAGTGTAGGGGTGTACAATTCAATTCATTGTATTAATAGCTCCAATTTTTGATAAATAGGTGCAATAAATAGGCGTAGTCCAGTTCAGGAAGGCAGGGGTCTGGAGTGGGTGGCGGTTAGTGGGGTCACCTCACAGCTCCAGCATCCTTGGTTCCATCCCGACCTCTGACTTCTCCTATGTGGAGTCCACACGGGTTTACTCCAGGTACTCCAGTTTCTCCCAAAGGCCAAAAACATGAGTTAGTGTAATTTTTGTTTCTAAATTGCCCTTAGTATGTGAGTGTTTGTGCCCTACAATAGATTGATGCCTTATCTAGGGATGTTCCTGCCTTGCACCCTGTGTCACCAGGCTAGGCACCAGCTGTCCCCCGACCCTGACCAGGATTAAGCGGATAAGAAAATGAACGAATGAACAGGGGGTCCAGGGCCTATCTGGCAGTGCAGGGTTCAAAACAGGAACGCACCCTGGACAGGGCTGCAAACCATCGCAGGCACACACACACACACACACACACACACACACACACACACTAAGGCTTACTAAGGCTCACTAAGGCTGTACTCTCACACTAGGTGACATTTTACCCCCAAAGTGTGGTGTTGAAAAATCTTGTGTAATTTGGTGAGTAATGGATTAAAAGTGAAAAGTAAAAACACTTACTTTATTGGTGAACTCCAGGTACTAGCCTAGCTGCTAATGCTAACTGCAGCCTGTGTTCCCTTTCAGTTGACAGTCAATACAACCCTTTGTAGGACCCATGGACACTTACTTGCACTAAGAACACAGTACTGTAAATGTGAAAATGACAACAAACACGATGAAAATAGCGGAGATTCATTATGAGGGCAGGCCAGCAGGGGAGTGGGGATAGGGGACAGTCGTTCTCTGGCATGGCATGGTAAGGCAACTGGACAGCTCCAGTTAACGGCCACTGTAAGTGGGGCTCAAACCTGCGTTTCTGGATCTGTTCCATTGTGCCACCCTAAATTATAAATATCTTTGATATTTTATTAATATTTTAAATAGATTTTATGCATTACTTTTGTACATTTCCGTTAGTAATTTGCCAGTGATACATGATAATCCTTTGATATCTGAGTGTGTGCACACTGGTTTTATGATGTCTGCAGTGTTTGCTGACATTCAAAATTAAGATCTTCAACCATGACGTATTGACCGGTGGAATTTGTGAAGTTTGGTGTTGAACACTTGCATGGTGAATACCAATTTGTTTGAGCCAGGGGTATACAGTATGTTAGCATGCTCTTGAAACCTGGGACCTGTTACCCATGCAATATTTAGATAGGCTGGGTGTGAGTGAGTGTGTGTATGAGAGAGTCAGAGAGGGCCAAGTTTGTACATCGTTTTGAGGATCAAATGCTTTCTCAAGGATAGAAGGACCTGATTTTTTTTTTTCACCTTGTGGAGACGTTTTGCTGGTGCCCACAAGGAATACTGTATTTATTTATTTAAACCAAAAAAGAAAAACCAAAAGAGAGAAAAACATGTAAGTAACAAAGGTTAGGGTTAGGTGTAACATTAACTAGCTACACTATTATTACGTTAGTGGAAGGTTCTCACAATGGCAGACAGACAACGTGTGCGTGTTTTGGGGAGATAAGGTTATCAGTTCTGGCATCGAAGTATGAACTAATGAAGTATGAACTCCTGCCTCTATTTCTACCTTTATGCTACTGTAATATAAATATAAATTGTGTTTTCACAAGCAAACTGCATGCAAACGACACGTAAATGTGTCAGAGAGGACCTGCCTGACAAATTGAAGTACACCAAAAGATCCTTAAAAGCTACACATCAAGCTGAGATCCAAAGAAATTCAGGAACAATTGAGAAAGAAAGTAGTTGAGATCTATCAGTCTGGAAAGGGTTATAAAGCCATTTCTAAAGCTTTGGGACTCCAGCGAACCACAGTGAGGGCCATTTTCCACAAATAGTGAAGACATGGAAGAGTGGTGAACCTTCCCAGGAGTGGCCGGCCGACCAAAATTACCCCAAGAGCGCAGCGACGACTCATCCAAGAGGTCACAAAAGACCCCACAACAACATCCACAGAACTGCAGGCCTCTCTTGCCTCAGTTAAGGTCAGTGTTCATGCCTCCACCATAAGAAACAGACTGGGCGAAAATGGTCGAAGACGAAAACCACTGCTGAGGAAAAAGAACATTAAAGCTCATCTCAATTTTTCAAGAACACGTATTGATGATCCCCAAGACTTTTGGGAAAACATTCTGTGGACTGACAAGACAAAAGTTGAACTCTTTGGAAGATGTGTCCCATTACATCTGTGGTAAAAGTAACACAGCATTTCAGAAGAAGAACGTTACAGCAACAGTAAAATGTGGTGGTAGTGTGATGGTCTGGGGCTGTTTTGCTGCTTCAGGACCTGGAAGACTTGCTGTGATAAATGGAACTATGAATTCTGCTGTCTACCAAAAAGTCCTTGACAGGAGAAGGTCCGGCCATCTGTTCGTGACCTCAAGCTGAAAACGAACT
Source organism: Ancistrus triradiatus (assembly GCA_025084515.1). Taxonomy (NCBI): domain Eukaryota; kingdom Metazoa; phylum Chordata; class Actinopteri; order Siluriformes; family Loricariidae; genus Ancistrus; species Ancistrus triradiatus. Next base: position 15,962 of record JAJAGP010005740.1, on the reverse strand, counting down.
TGGGTTCTGCAAGCAGGGACATGATCCAAACACACCAGCAAGTCCCACCTCTGAATGGGCTGGAAGAAAAATAAAATGAAGACTTTGGAGTGGCCTAGTCAAAGTCCTGACCTGAAATTCTATTGAGATGCTGTGGCATGACCTTAAAAAGAGCCGTTTCATTCCTCGAAAACCCTCCAATTGTGGCTGAATTAACAACAATTCTGGCAAAGATGAGTGGGCCAACAAATTCCTCCACAACGCTGTAAAACGACTCATTGCAGGTTATCCCAAACGCTTTGGTTGCAGTTGTTGCTGCTAAGGGTGGCTCCAAACCAGTTTATTAGGTTTTAGGGGGCAATCACTTTTTTCACACAAGGCCATGTAGGGGGTTTGGACTTTTTTTTCTCCCTTAATAATAAACAACCTTCCATTTAAAAACTGCATTTTGTGTTTACTGGTGTTGTTGTAAGTGTGACAAACATGCAAAAAAACAGGAAATCATGAAGGGGCCAAACACTTTTGGCACACCACGTAGGTACCATAAGATATCTTAGCAGTTTGAACTAGGACTAATAAACTAACTCAGTATTACAGTAAGTTTATGTAATTGTGGTTATTGTAATACTTAACACCTTCATTTAACACTGCACTTTTGGTGTTACTGTGTTTTAACGATGTTAGATACTAAGAATCTGCCATGGTTTTACTATGATACTTTGGTAAACCCATGGGTAGACCATACCAGAGAACCCATTCATATCTTTCTTTTTTTTCTGCAAAAGACATGGTAAAACAATGTTTTCATTTTTAAGGGGCTGTAAATGCGTTTACATTACCTCGTTACAGAAAAAGATACTCATGAATTGCAATCTTTAATCTGAGTTCCAGTGGAGTTTGGAAGCAAAAGACGTGAATATTCTGATGTACAAAAGGGGGGCAACTGCAGACAACGCTTGGAGACCACAGTATTACACAAACCAATAAGGCCTGAGCTATAGTAAAGAGTGTACATTCAAAAGAAAAATGAAACACATTCTGTAGCCAAATATCTTTCATTTAGATCAGTTTTGGGATGTCTACCACTGAACATGCAATCCTTAAGCATTGGCACTGCCCTCTAATTTGGGTCGAAACACAATAACCTACATATTCAAGAAGGCAAACTTTTGTCAGTGCTCACATTTTCTGCAGGTGTTCTTCGTTTTGCAGGCGTTTTCACACATCAAGATGTTGTTTGTAAATCAGGGCCCTCGGCGTGCAAATCTGAGAAGGGGTTTAACTGGCTGTGACGATTATCTTGGTAACCATTACTGTAGAACGGCTGTCCTATGTGACTTTCTGACAGTCAGCTGAATGGAAATGAGGGTAGAGTCAGTGGCCGATACATTTGAAGTGGCAGTTGTGAAGTGTTAGGGAGGCTGTCATCCTCGCCACTCTGTACTGAATGAATAGCATAGTGTTCAGGCTTGTTTGATTGGAATTGAACGGAACAATGGTGACATGCCCCAAAATAACTTGCCTTCTCAGAGCACTGTTTTCACTTTAAGAAATGTTGTTCCTTTTTTTGTTTGTTTGTTTGAACTGCATGCTGGGGGAACACGCGTAGCCGTGGCTTGTTTGTGTTTTTTATTGGTTTACTCGCCCTTATTCCTTGCTGTCTCCCGCTATCTGTTTTATACCCCGGCGTAGTTTATTCAAAGCTGGGATTTGTTCTGGGGTGTATCGTCTCGCAGGCTCTGCTTCTAGAGTTGTGCGTTAGGAGAAGAAAAAACAAAGCCTGGGCTTGCTAACGTACCCTTGCGTGTTTCTCCTCCAACCTGCAGAACACCTTGAGAAAACTGGCATGCGCTTGATATTAAACAGGGCCTCCACAGTTCTCTCACCTCTTTTCAACTGGGGCAGGTTCTTTCGCCTTAAAGGTTGAGCTGGGGAAAAAGTGTGTGCTCCCCCCCCCCCCCCCCCCAAACTTGTGTGCCTGTCGGTAGCAATGCATCTTTTATGGCGTGTCGAATCTGATGAATTTACTGGAGTTTACAGTAGCTATTGTAAGCCATTAGGGTATACTGCAGTGTCTCCCTGGACTAATTTTCTCGTGTCACGGACACCTCAAAGCACGCCTCAACACTGCTGGCTCCAGGACCGAGCGCTTACCCCGTGTTTATCTCTCTCTCTTTGTTTCTCATTCTGTCTCTCGCCCTCCAGCTTGTGGCCACAGCACCGCTCCGATGACCTTCTTCATTTATCTCTAAACGCCTGGATTGCCGGAACGTTCGAAATTCCTCACAAAAGACGTTCTTTGTCTATGGCAAGCAAGCTATTATGATAAGTACACATAATGGTTGCGGTAATTTTTCATCAAAACTGGTCTAATATTCCCTCACCGAGCTGTGAAAGCAAAGCTTATTAGGCCGGTCACGCGCACGCCGATGTACGGATGATGCTGTTATAATAACTTAAAAGATAAAGCAAGAGACCGGTCTCATTTGCAGCCCTGTCGACGTGTGTTTTTCTTTTTAAGTTGATATGCCGTTCCGTAAGGCGCATCCTTCTGCCGCGAAACGTAAACTTATTTCGAAATAAAGTCAAGTAGCATTAATAAACCGTTAAAAGAGGAAGGTGGCAAATGGTAAAATGTTTGAGGGATGGCTGCTGAGGGAGAGCCAGCGAATGAAAGTGGCCCCTGGTGCTTTCGCCCCCTAAATGTAAGCCGAGAGGAATATTTCAAATAATAATAATGTCATCATAGAGCAATTTGCAACCTTATAGGTCCACAAATACACGCGCGCACATCTCCTAGGTCGTCAGATGACACAGTTTGAATGCTCCATCCCTCATGCCTAGCAGATGAGGGCTGATATTTCATCCTTGTCATTTTATTAAACAGTTTTGCATCTCCAGCAAATACACACCAACCAATTTCCCTGACACCGGCTCGCATCCTGGCGCACGAGGACTCCGACGACGAGGGAGGGCGCGTAGGCCTGGGCGATTGCGCGTGATTGCATTTCCACGTGTGAATTTAATAAATGTAAAGAATGCATTCTTTTATATTATCAGCGCTAAAGGATCTCAGTGTTGTATTCGAAGGAATATGACTCCTGTCAGACGAATGAGTGGATGCGAGTAAAACGGATGCCGTGATGAGCAGGGGGGATAAAGAATTTCAGGACATTACCATTATGAGCCCTGCGACTATTAACGTGTGCTCTTCGTCACAATATGATCTCGACTTATTAGTATTAATAGGACTCGGAATGTGCTGCTTTAATATGTCTGGATGTTCGGGGCTCATATTAGCTGCTTTTGTGAGAGAATGAAAGGATGACATCTAATGACATCCCTTACTTTTGTTTCCCTGCCTTTCATCTCCAGTCTCTCGGCGGCACCATTGTTTTAGCAGCCGCATTCACTTCTTAATCTCTTTTTTACTTACACGGTTCTGTTCTTACCGAATGGCCCATGTGTTAGAGGAACGTTTCTGCTATCGCTCCCCCCATGAGGAGTGTCCTGACTCTGCCAGGCCATAGCAGTATCCATGTCACCAGCAATCCTATATCAATAAACATTTCGCAACATCCGATTTTGCTCCATCTGAATTATTTATTGTGTGCGATTAGCATCTATGTTTTGTTGAAACCCAAGCCTGAATGCCATATCCAGTTGCTTTAGGATTTTCAACCTAATCTCCATCAACTGTATTTGTACTGTATGTCTGACTACAAACAGTCTTGTCGCCATGCAATTAGAAAAGAATGGAGAGTCCATTTACATGAAACTCATTTATGATGGGCGTCTAAGGGCTGTTACTGGGACTATAAATCAGTGGCGTGTGCTTATTCCCGTCTAACTCTTCAGAGAAGGGGTAACAAACACGTAGGTAAACTAGTAGATAAACATTTATGTTGTGAATAAAGTCAAATCAAAAACATCATCCAATTCAAAACGGTACTCTGCATTTTCTTGGGTGCTATAGGACACATCTGAGTGAAAGTGCTACTAACCAATTAAATATGCTCATTAGAATGATCCTTCTGATAATATTGTGAAGGGATTGGTAATAAATCTGTTAACAAACGGACAAGATGTGTCTGACCAATCAGATTTATGATATTCACTAAGGGGGCTGACCGATAGCTGCCTACCCCTTCTGGGCATCCTGAAGAAGGTGCCACATGTTCACCATTCATAAATAAACGTCACTGTCAGTGCTCATGCTAATTTGGCTAGATAATGGCGACTTGCAAGGAAATTTGCATTAATTCAGCAAGGTCCACCAAGTCTACCTACAAAGTAATAGACCATTTTTTGGCAGAGGAGAGGAGAGGAGGAGTTTGGTGTTTGTTTATTTATTTATTTAGGATTTGAGGTTGTACATTTCTTAATGGGTTATACCAATGTGGTTGTGTGAGACTGCTCGCACAAAAACACGACAATGAAAAATACTGGTAAGACATTGTCTCATGACTGTTTCTTCCTAACACCTATATTGTTGTGTAGTCTGAAATTCAAATCATATCCTCATCTATTTGAACGTTTGTCTGAATTCAACAAGTACCTCGTATATCATTTTCAAGTCAACAGCTTTATAATTCTTAGTACTGCAGAAATGTCAAGTTTTTCATATATGGTTATCAGCCTTACAGACATGGTAGTTAGAGATTAGGTTGAAAACCACTGGAGTATTGCTTTAAGAGCCGCCAGAGGAAGGGAAAAAGACAGCTGAGCTGATCCCGAATGAAGCTAGACTGAACCTTCCTGCCATAGTATAATAGAGGAGGACCATCATGTCTGTAAGTGGCAGAGGGCTGTCATGACCAGCATCTTTGCCTGAGCAGGCACTGGCAGTGTATGGGGATGTAGAAGACCCTGCTATGCTGACTTCTCCATGTCTTCAAAGACATGTCATCCAACTCACCGAGCCACAAGGCTGTTAATCCAGGCAGCATGTCACTGTAGTCAAAGCCTCACTGCAAGTTTTGACCGAGTCTGTCACCACAGGAGCTTTGTGTTCTAGTTGGGCACTCACCAAGGTCAAGGCTCCTTACTGGCATGCTGTATTTTTAATTTGGCTCCCCCAAACCTTGCAGAATTTTTTGTTATTCTGCTGATTACGGGAAGCAACAGGTGTGGATTGTGGAAAAGTAAGGGTTATTAGATGGGACATCCATTGTAAGAGCTCCAGTCAGGATCTTCAGTAATAGATCGAGACAAGAGACTGCAAACTTGGGCTTCTTGTCATCCTAGATTTGGTGTTATGCTGCTTTGGGATGAACTGGTCTGTGATTGTCCGATGAACTCCACAGTGACGATGGGTTTCTAAAAAGGACTTGGAGTGGTGAAATCAGTTTTGTACATTAATCCTGAATGTGCAATGAGCCTTCAGTCAAGGGCTGTCAGATCGTTTCTCATCTCCGCACTATAATTTTCTCTCAGCATTTGCATATCGATTCAGGGTTACCAAACTCGGCTGTGGAAGTTTCAATTAGAGACACATGGCTTAGTTGGAACAATTTAAAAACAATTCCTCCGGAGCGTTTGCAAAGCAGCAATTACTTCGTGCAATCATAAGCGACAAAATGCATTGCCTTTTATTTGCGCACACCACTTCTAGTGAGGCTGAAGCTGAATACATTTATAAAGGGCATGCAGAGCATTTGGCGATCTTGCATCAGGCGGTATCGGATGAATGTGGCATGAGCTAAATGTAACATTTTGAATTTCACAAGCAACTGGAAGTAAATAAACTGAACTTTGTGTTCTAATGCAAATGTGTACTGATACATATCTGTAATTATTAATTATGTAATATCTGTAATTACTAGTGCTGTCAAAATGAATTCTTTAAAGCATTAATTTGACATATTTAATGTGTTAATAAAAAATGAACACAGCTGAGTTTGTGTAACATGAAATGCGCCAATTCTGCTTTAAAACTTTGACTAATAGATGGAAAGTGAAAACTAAAAGCAAAACACTTACTCTATTGATGAACTCTGGGCCTGTGTTCTGGACCAATAAGGCCATCCCTGATCAAGCTTCTCATGAGTTTAGAAGAGTCGACTTGGCGGCCCGATGAAGCTGCCAGCTGCTACTATTGCTCAAGTGCAAGTCAGACAAAATACTTATCAGTGTAGCTTATACAAGCTATTTATTTCTGATTTCTTTCGTTTTTTAATAGTGCATTCAAACGTCCTGTGTTGTCTGGTTGTATTCGAATAGCTCGACTGAGAAATAATTATATACGGTCATTATATCATTGCTAAAACAATGGTATGTCTGATCTAGTGGTGGCCTAAGACTTATGCTCAGTACTGTTACACGGCGAGTGTGTGAACACTGACAGATCTACCATCATCCATGATTACCTGATAATGTGCTTATGTTTAATGCACATTTGTTTCTCGTTACTATTTAACTTCTTTAATTTGCTGTTGCTGATTCTGCACATCTCCACATAAGGAGATCGAAACGTTTTTGAAAGTTGAAGGGAACTGTGGGGAAAGACGAAGCAATTTTTACTGGCTTTGAGGATTTAATGGGGGTAGAAAACTAGACAAAGGGGACAAAGGGTCCCGAAATGATCAGGCAATAAACGGTCGAGTTGTGGTTGTTGTTGTTCCCCTTTGTTTGAAACACCAGTGAATTGCTTATCGTGGGTAGAAGTACGGGTATACATGTTTGGAGGGTGGTGTTGGGGGGGCTAGCGGTTGTTCATTAGCACTGTCGAAATGCCTGCAGGCACGAGGCGGAGAGCAAACGGGCGGCGGTGCTGGGGTGGAGGGCTCTATGTGTATGTGTGTTTATGGAAATTGACCAGTGTGCTGTAACTACGCACCTCGTATGAGGCTTTGAAGTGGAGATGTTCAACACGGACTCTGCCTTTGTTCTTGGTAATTGCCTAAATGATCTCCATGGAGTGCGGGGCCAAACTACAACTGAGCTAATACAGGGCATGCCCACTGATTTGGCAGAGACCCTCCATCTCTGTATGCCAGTCCATACAACAACAACCCCCCCCCCCCCCCCCCCCCCCCCCCCCCCTCTCTCTTCTCTCTCTCTCTCTCACACACACAACATCTAGCATTCTTTTTTTTTGTTCTTCTCTGGTTAGCCTTAGAACGCAGGGAATCTGTGTTTGTTGTTGTATAAGGCTCTTGTGTGTGTGTGTTCTGAGTTTGGCCACATGCTCACCATCCTTGATCCCTTCTGTCCCCTCCCTTCTTTCCTAAGTGTGCCGATATGATAATAGTCCCCGATTCCATTTGCAAACCAGTACTAAATATTAAGTCCGGGGCAGCAACTGCAACAACCGAGCACGCTTCTGATGCATCCCAACCTCGCCCTGTTTTTGTCATTTAACCTGCCTCTGGCAATTGGACAAGGTCTGCCTCCCATGGGTTTATCCTCCCTTGGGAAAGGTGGGGATGGGCTAGCGGGCAGTGCAGGGTGGTTGAGGAACATGGGCAGTTCAGGAGACCACCAGAGTGTGGAGCACTGAAGAGGAAGTCAGTCCTGGCCTGCAGCTTGCAGTTACCCTAGCTACTGTGAGGATGCTTTCTTCCTCTCGTGCTCTGTCTGACTCTCGGCCTCTGGGGTCGGCGTGCCACCCACCACGCAGGAGCTGGGCTAATGCTTCTCCGAGCGGCTCCCATATCCTGAAGGGAAGAAAGGGTGACCCCTCACTCCTGACTAGAGAAATGATTGCACTACGGGTCTTTACTCTCAGCCTGACAATATAGAGTTCAGTCCTAAAAGAGCAAAAATGTAGGGTGTCATAGCATCTGTACCATATGGGGGGGCGAGGAAAAAGCAGACACAGCCAGGCTTAAGATCGTTGATACAGAATATTTGCAACGCACCATATGCAAGACATGCAGCTGAGTATCATTTAATCAGGAGGGATCATTAGGGTCAGTCTAGATGCAGCATTGACGCTGGTGGATTGGTGGGTGTCATTGGGCAGACCCGAGTAATGAAGAGAACATACCACCCCCGTGTACACTCCATCCCCGTCCCGGGACAGGGCTACAGGAAGAGTATCAGGTAGACCAAGGTCCCATATAAAAGCGGCCTCTATGAATTATAAATTATAGGCCACTGGAGCCAGAGCCTCTGGGATGCAGAGAGAGTGATGGTGCACATGTTCCCGGAACAAAGGACAGTCAGGGGAGGGGTTATTGGTGGGGGGGCGTTCAAGAAGACGGGGGTGTCGTTTGGGGAAGGATGATGAAGGACAGTGTGCTGAATCTATTTGTGTGTGTGTGTGCTTGGACATCCTCAAGTTCAGACTAAAGGTTTTCGTCTCTTTGGTAAGAGCATCGTTTTGATTTGAAGTTTATAGGGGTAACCTGCTTTGGCGCCAAAGACAAATGCTGAGCATGCGTTATTATTTAATAAGTTACGCTCTGACGGATATTGGGAGCACTCCAGATTTTTTTAAAACTCAACATTTCTGAAAGGGAGCGAGAGAAGGGGGGGGGGACGAGTGTTTGGAGGGGGGGGTGGGGGGGGAGGGAATTTGGGGGGGAGTGAGAACTCGTGTTGGAGAATATTTTTCCCCGGGAGGAGGTTGGGCGGGGGGGGGGGGGGGTGGGGATGGGGAGGGGGAGGGGGGGGGCGGGGGTGGTTTGGGGGGGGGGAGGGGGGGGCGGGGGGGGAAGGGGGGGGGGGGGGGGGAGGGGGGGGGGGAACCCCCGCCGAGGGGGGGGGGGAGGAAGTTCTTTGCGGGAGGGGTGATGTTTTAGTCATACCCCACCCACTCCCGTACCCCCGCCCCCCCCACCACCCCACCCCCCCCCCCCCCCCTCTATCTCCCTTTATCTTTTCTATTCCATTCCCCATTTCCCCCCAGCTATTTAATTCCCACAGTACTGATGATTCCACCACACCACACTAATTGTTCTTAATTACAGTACTGATTAGGTGAGCAACCGAAGAAAATCTTCGTTCATGAGGAATGTACAAGGGGGACATCATCGAAAGTGTGCACTGAAATATGATTTCTGAACTTGCTCAATGTTTAAAACAGTGGTACTGTTTGTTAACAGTGATATAAACTTGAGGTCTGAATACCTGCATCGTTTTTTGTTATGTTTGGATCCAGTTTCTTCTTCCGGCGAAAAAAAAAAAATGCTCTGGTCATTAGTAAATAAATATTTGATCTTGGTTTTGTCAGTTAATTTATTAGCACATACAATAAAACAGGTTGCATTATACTCAACACAATGCAGAAAGTGCAATAGTAAACCAGAGAAATCGATCATTTGCAGTGGTCTCTCTTTTTTTATCCCCCAAACCAGTATATATTCCAATCAATTCCAATTACAGCAATCACTAGTAGTTAGGGTTGTACAATGATTTTAATATTGTGTTACATTAAATACATGCTTTGGTCACTGTCAGGCATCAGTGCTTTTCTAACCCTGTTGGTGCTCACTGTTACATGTCCCTCATTTCATTTTTTCTTTATTTCTTTTGATGCTTCAAATTTTTGGTGTAAATGCTAGGTTCAAAATGTTGTAACTTTTAAGAGAACAATTGTTTCGTGTTTCAGAACGGCTCCACTGCTTTGTTGGTGGCTTACCAAAACCTCAGCATAACTAAATATCTCGTTGCATACACTGTGTATCTGTCCAGTATTCCAGTCTTGCAGCATACTGCCGTTCCCCAAGAGCAGCTGAAGAACTGAAATCACTATATCTATGAAATGGTGCTTGTGGAATTTAGAATAGTGTTGCTGAAATGCTTTTGTGGTGTGTGTGTGTGTGTTTTAAAATGTCAGACCAGCCTGCTGTTGGTTGTGTGTGTGGGCCAAGTCTTTATATCATTGTGAGGACCTCATACAACGTTCTGTCTGTGGGGATCAGTTTTACTGGACCTTCAAGGAAATTTGCTTTTTTTTTTAACTAAAACTTTTATTTTTAACTTGTAAAGGTTAGGGTTAGGTGAAAAATAACCACAATATTAAATATATAGCATTAATTAACCACAGTAATATTACGTCAATATAAAGTTCCTAAAACCTATGTCTACCAATTGGGGTGCGTGCCCATACCTTGTCTTCCTATACTTGTAAGGAACAAATGTCCTCACAATGATGGGAAAACCTTGCATTTTTGATTTGCGAGGACCGTTTTGCCTGTCCTCACTTCTTTAATTGCTCTTTAACAAAATGGCAACTTTTATTTGAGGAACCAAAAGGGATTTGCTTTAGATAACTAAGGTTAGGGTTAGGTGTAACCAGGACCAGAACTTTAGGAAACCACCCAGCTTTTGGGTGTCATTCCAAAACATGAAGGAAGAACATCTGACGTTTTGGCTATGGAAAACACTGTGAAAGACACCAACGAATCTGATAAAACTTCCTTTAATCACGTGGATCATAACATTTGTGAGGCAAGGAGGACTGCTGTATATTCTGATATTAAATTTAAACCATATACTTTTTATGGTTGTACCACTTTTCGGCTTATCAGAGACAAACTTCCATTTAACAAAAACTACAACCACAAAAAAGACTTAATATTTTTAGGGCTGCTGGAACTCAGTTTAGGGGGGCTTGGCGAGCCCTAAAATGGGCCTAGACACGCCTATAGGTGTAGCATTAATTAGCTATGGTAATCATTGTGTCCAGTTTATATTACTGCATGGGTTTACAAAAAAAATCCCATAAGTTTAGGATTAGGTATACATGTCGGTGTAGTATTAATATTACAGTAACATTATGTCAAAGGAATGTACCCACAATGATAGAAAAACAAACTGTGTGTATGTGTGTACCTTGTCTTGCTATACTTGTGAGGATCAAATGTCCCTACGATGATAGCAGAACCTGGAATTTTGAATGTTGACCTTTTTTCCAGTCCTCACTTCTGTAACTGCTGTTTTGTTTGTTTTGTTTTTTTTAAGAAAAATGGACCTTTATTTGAAAAACCAAGACTTACTTTAGGTTACAGAGGTTAGGGCTAGGGGTAGCATTCATTGGCCGCAGTAGTCCTTCATTGTCATTAATGCCAGTGGAAAGACCTCACAAGGATACCAAGGCAGATGTGAGTGTGTGATAGAGAGATTTTTCCAGAGCTCGGTTCGGTGTGGCTGGGTCATGGCGCTCCTTCTCTTGGTCAGCAGGGGGCTGCTCATGGGTTGTGGGATGGAATATAGCTTTTTTTTGTGGGGGGGCAGTGCTGATGAAAGCTTGATTGATATGGTGTCAGGAGCTCTGTGATGGATTAAATTGTGTGTGCAGATGGCTGTGGCCCCGGCCAGTCATGGCTGTTGCTGCCTTCTCTGCAAGCCACCGCCGCAGCAGCTTTAAGAAAATTTGATTTTCGCAGCTCAGAAACACACGGCAGCCCTTTTCTCTCCGCTGCCTGACTTCCATTTAGTTTGAGAGTGCACAAGTGATTCTTTATTGGATGAAATCTGCGCTGGATTGGATAAAGTGTTAGAGCGCTGAGCCATCTATCACTATTGCTGCCCCAGCTTCTGCTTCGTCTTAAAAGAAAAGAGGCGAAAAGCACTAAACTAAAAGCGGCGTGCGAAAGAAGCTTTCGGGGAGAAGCTGCAGGTGGCCGTATAGGATGCTGGGGATTTGAAAAATTAAAGGATTGGAGTCATACAGAAGTTCCTTTGCTTCGTTCGTACGCCAATAGCCCGGGTGTCAAATCCTGTCCTCCTGTAGGTGAGGGTTGAAACTTTTAACCTCGGTGCCTGCGGTGGGGCCACAACCAGCAGCTCTCTGGAGAAAGGGCTTTAGTTGGAGGGAAACTCGGAGCAGTGCACCGGGGAGCGCTGAGTTTGTGGCAGCACCTTTAAAGCTTGATCTGAGTGCCTGCAGCCATTTCCTGCCTCCTCACTCAGATAAACATCCCCCCAGGTCTGAGCAGAGATGGCCACAGCAGTGGCACTAACACTGATGCTCTCTCTCTCTCCGTCTCTCTCTCTCTCACACACACAATGTCCCTGTCCTTCAGACAAACCAATTAGCCACTGATGTTTGTTTGTGCTGATCTGACCATATCACAACCATCCATTTTTAAACAGAAGGCCTTCTGTACTCCCTTCCCCATTAGTGCTGTGCTCAGAAGAGAAAACGGCTTTCGCTCAGGGCAGTGCTGCTGATGTGCTTGATCTAGTGCCACAAACATGCATACACACACACACACACACACACACACACACACACAAACAACCATCCCCGTCCATAATGGGAGGCTAAAAAAGAAACCGAAATGGAAAAAGGAGCCAATGACCAAAGAGGAAGAATTATTTAAGAGGCAGAAACTCTGTATTTCATTACGCCATCTATAATTCATTTTTAAACAAGCTTAAATGTAAATCCTGTGCGGCCACAGCCTTTTCCCACACTTTCCCCAAGGCGGTGTGGACCTGCCCCTCCCATTTTGCCTGTATCAATAAATAATGTCCAATCCTGGGCAATACTTACTGGTCAGACCAGCAAATCCTGATTGTTGAGGATGCCAAAGCTCTCCGGAAATATTTTATTAAGACTAGTTAAACACCCTAGTCTTTTGTGTACAAGCGACTTTGAGGCACATTGTGTCTGGCAGACAGTATAGGCTGGGGTTAGACATGAAAACAAACCGCGAGCAATTTGGTTGCATTTATTGTGAAGGATGAATATTATTTAAATAGAATCACTGTACTGTTTTAAAATACAGTACTGTGCAGAAGTCTTAGGCCACCATTGGATTTGTTGTTTTAGCACGGTATAATGACCGTACATAACATATTGTCGGTGGTTGGAAACTCCATAATACTCTTTTGCTCTGATCTTCATTCCAATCTTTGTGAGCTTTAGCACATCTTAGCCTTTTCACCCCGTTCCCTTCCAAACAGACCATTCCTGATCAAGCTTCTTCAGACTGTAAGGGTCAACTGGACATCCCAATGGTGCTGGTAGATGATTTTATTTAAATACTACATACACATTTCTTGTCTGGTTGTATTCTAATAAAGAAGCTGAGAAATAATTATGGTCATTCTAAAATTGCTAAAACAATGGTATATCTAATCTAATGGTGGCTTAAGACTTTTGCACAGTGCTGTACATTATTAAAAGAATGGCTCGAGCCTTTGTATTTTAGGACATTCTTTTCACATCCATATATTTAGACTGTTAAGTACAACCCGTTCTCTCCTGGTTAACTAAAGAGAAAAAATGAACGCTGAAGGGTTAGCCCAGGTGTCACATCCTGTCTCCATAGGTGAGGGTTGAAACTTTTAACCTTGATGCCTGCGGTGGCTCCACAACCAACGGCTCTCTGGAGAAAGGCCTTTAGTTAGAGAGAAACTCAGAGCAGTGCAGCGGGGAGCACTGAATTGTTAAAACAACGGTATATCTAATCTAATGGTGGCTTAAGACTTTTGCACAGTCCTCTACATTATTAAAAGAATGGCATGCGACATGGTCTTTCAGGACGTTCTTTTCATATCCATATATTTAGACCGTATAAGTAAAACCTTCTCTCTCTTGGTTAACTGAAAAGAAAAAATGAACGCTGAAGGGTTAGGCCCAGGAATCTCTTTGATACAGCACAAACTATCATTAAAGTCTTGCTCAAGCCCTCAACTAAAATCCGTTATTCTCAAACATCTGACCTGGGATAATAGTGAGTACATTTTTTTTCATGCATCATTTTTTAAAATAAGTTCGAAAATTGCCAAGCCCTTTCAAAAATGGAAAGCAGTTGTGTGTGAGCCCTGGCAGTACCAATAAAAGGCAAGAAAAGTCTTTTCTCTTTGGCTCCTTTTAAGTTGCCAACATCCAAAGACTGTAGCAAACTATATGAAGAAGAAAAAAATCATTATGTGCTTGTTTCATCTGACTCTTTCTTCCTGTGCACAGAGGCAGCGGAGCGGATTAAAGGTGACTAAAAATCTAAAACTCACCCGGCTGCTGCCGCTGCCTCTCCATCCTCCTCCATTCCAACTTTTGTTTTTAATGGAAGATCTGCTCGGAGCTCGTTTACTCGGGAACAGAAGGATATAAATGTTTTAAATATTGTCTTTTCTTGTGCCAAAAAAGAGAAGGGAAAGGGGAATGGAACGAGGAAAGAGAGCGTAATCAGAGAAAGATTTTAGATTTTAATCTTAATAATTCATAATGCTTTCCCTCAATCTGTCTCCCCCACCTCCCTTGTTCTGAATGGTGTTTGATGAAGAGTCAGAGTTGGGGTTTCGCAGCTTGAGCGCTAGGTAAATACGGCACATCGGCCACTCTGGAGATGGCTTGTGTGATAAGCACAGTAACAGAACAGAGGACCCAAACAGTATTACATGGTAGGAGCGATGGCAGCGGCGAAAACAAACAAGGTTAGCATGTCGCAAGAGGCCCAGGGGAAGGAGAGAGAGGCCAGGATATCTGGCAGATCACACAGAGATTGTGCACCTATAGGACCAGGGCAGGGCAGGATTTCCAATTAAAGGAGGGTTTGAGAGGATTGAGAGTGTATTTTTGTGATCATGTGTGTCAGACGGTATGGTAGTGCTTTAGAGAAATCCATTGCTTTGGGTTGAGTGTATGTGGCTCTATATATTATCGTTGTAATTTCATCATAATGTAATGATGACTAAAGTGTATCTTCAGGATTATTGCAAGTAAGTGATTAAATGTTTCTGCAGCTATTGCAACATTTTGTATTAATGAAATGAATCTTTTTTGCTTTTATATTTGTAGAAAATCAAATTTTTATATATATATATATATACAGTGGTGTGAAAAAGTGTTTGCCCCATTCCTGATTTTCTATTTTTTTGGCATATTTGTCAGTCTTAAGTGTTTCGGAACATCAAACCAATTTAAATATTAGTCAAAGATAGCACAAACACTAAATGCAGTTTTTAAATGAAGGTGTTTATTATTAAGGGACAAAAAAAATATCTAAATCTACATGGCACTGCGTAAAAATAAATATAATATGGTTATACACACATATGTGTGTGTATAACCTTAAAAAAAAAAGAAATATATATATATATATATATATATATATATATATCGAAGGACACCAGGAAGAAAATTGTAGACCTGCGCCAGGCTGGGAGGAGTGAATCTACAATTTTATATATATATATATATATATATATATATATATACATATATATATATATATATATATATGTATATATATATATAAAAGTATTTAGTCAGCTACTTATTTCTCTCACTTAGAAAGATGAGAGAGGTCTGTAATTTATCATAGCTACACTTCAACTAAGTGAGAGAAAAAAATCCAGGAAATCACATTGTACGATTTTTAAAGAATTTAATTGTAAATCATGGTGGAAAATAAGTATTTGGTCACCCACAAACAAGCAAGATTTCTGGCTCTCACAAACCTGTAACTTCTTTAAGAAGCTCTTCTGTCCTCCACTCGTTACCTGTATTAATGGCACCTGTTTGACCTCATTATCTGTATAAAGACACCTGTCCACAGCCTCAAATAGTCAGACCCCAAATTCAACCAAAGACTGAAGATCAAAGAGCTGTTGAAGGACACCAGGAAAAAGATTGTAGACCTGCACCAGGCTGGGAAGAGTGAATCTTCAATAGGGAAGCAGGTTGGTGTGAATAAATCAACTGTGGGAGCAATTGTAAGAAAATGGATGACGTACAAGACCACTGATAATCTCCCTCGATCTGGGGCTCCACGTAAGATCACATCCCATGGGGTCAAAATGATCATGAGAACAGTGAGCAAAAATCCCAGAACTACACGGAGGGCCCTGATGAATGACTTGCAGAGAGCTGGGACCAAAGTAACAAAGGCTACCATCAGTAACACACTGCGCCGAGAGGGACTCAGATCCTGCAGTGCCAGGCGTGCCCCCCTGCTTAAGCCAGTACATGTCCAGGCCCGTCTGAAGTTTGCCAGAGAGCATATGGATGATCCAGAAGAGGATTGGGAGAATATTATGTGGTCAGATGAAACCAAAATAGAACTTTTTGGTAAAAACTC
>JAJAGP010005739.1:0-29341 GCA_025084515.1 Ancistrus triradiatus | reverse complement strand
ATTTTCCACCATGATTTACAATTCAATTCTTTAAAAATCCTACAATGGGATTTCCTGGACTTTTGCTCATTATGTCTCTCATAGTTGAAGTGTACCTATGATGAAAATGACAGACCTCTCTCATCTTTCTAAGTAGGAGAACTTACACAGTCAGTGGCTGATTAAATACTTTTCTGCCCCACTGTATATATGTTATGGTAAACATAAAAGCATCACAGAATGCACAACACATCGAGCCTTGAGGTATCTATTGAACCACAATTCGTACAAAGTGGTTACCTGGGTTATCTTAGAATATCTGTCACCTCAAACCTGGCATCTCACTGAATGTTTTTTCTTTATTGTACCATTCAACATCAACTCTAGAGCGTGTTATGTGAAAATCCCAGGAGATCAGCATTTATGGAAATACTCAAACCAGCCTTTCTGGCAACAACAATCATGCCACGGTCAAATTACCAAAGAATTTTTATAAATCTCTATAAATCACATTTTTTAAAATATCTAAATCCATAGATAGTTGCTGAACATTACAGGAAGATTTTGGCCCATATCTGCATAATTTTATTAATTGCACCGCTGCCACACAATTGGCCAAACTTGTTATTATTAACTTATTTCAAGTGAAAAATATGATATCAAATAGCTAGTCTTTAGACCAGTGGTGGTGAAACTGCAGATTTTTGCCTGTTCCTGTGCAGCTTGGATTTGTTCAATATATTAAATAATCATACAGTGGCTCTGTCGGCAGCTCCTGACACACAGACGCAGGTTATTAGCCAAGCAACTGCTGCTGACTGAATCAGGAGTCAGGAAAATGTAATTCTAAGTGCAAATATGAAGAAGAGCACAAGACATTCTTACCTGAATGGGAGGAATTGTAATTTTTGTGGAATGAAATGTTTGTGGAAACCATTCTACTTGACATTTAGATTTCACTGACGTATTTTAAGGCTTCAAACCTTGAGCGCCATTTCACCTCACTTCATGCTAACACGGCCCGGGAGTTTCAGAAAAACATTGGACTTCACAAGTACCCTGTAAATGCACTGAAATGCCAGTCAGAGTAGCATCGTTTCATAAATTTTCAACGCACTACGACACAGTCACATTGGCATCATATCAGGTGTCATAGTTCTAAAAAGCCATACAGTAGAAGGGAACTTATGAAGATGTCACAGAGATGCTGTTGCTATTTTCATTGCTTAAAACAACAATTTAAAGTGTTTTGTGGCAGATCCGCAGCTGTTTCAGCACACCGTTGAACAGAGGATATTGGACATTAATATTTCAGCTGAAACACAGTTATGTAGAGGACTGGAGAAATCCTAGAAAACTAAACTGAACATTTTTCTGTCATTATTAATGAAAACATTTTATTTTGAATTTAAGACTTCAAGTGTGCATTTTCGCCCACTCGCTTAACTTTACCATGTCTGCAAAATCTGGAATGATTATTTTTATTATTATTATTATTATTATTATTATTATTATTATTATTGGAATTATCTGGTTAAGTTTGACAGAAGAAGGGAAACATAATTAAAATCATTATTTGCTTTCAAAAGTTACATTGCCTTAGCTTGACTAAGACTATAATATAATAACAATGAATGATAATTATATAAAAATTGTTATTTTTTATAAAATCTATGATGAAATATCATATTTAATAATATAATGTATAATGAATGTAAAGTGAATTACAAACTAATTCAACTTTTTCCATTTTCTTCTATTTATTCTTGTATGATGAAAACAATCTTAATTTGGTCTCTGGCTCATCTCGGTCTTGGCCACTCTTGGTCTTGGTCTTGACTCGGACTCAACTCTAGCGGTCTTGACTACAACCCTACATGCTACATCATCTGATGTAGCTGAATCTACAACTACAAGGAAAGTTAAAGCGTGCACAGTTACACATTTTGGAGAAGCAATGAGGCCCCCAGAAAGGAGTTTTGAGGATAGATTCAGCAATCCAAATCAAAAATGGCCACAGGTCAGACATTTCATCAATGCTTTCACTGCTGAATGAGATTGTTTGAAAGCCGTTTTAGTGGCAGATGAAGTAGCTTCTCAGTTGGAGATGACTGAACTTTCTGTGGACTTCAGTGTGTTTTGAGAGAAAGAGCCACAGGGTTTTGGAAAATTGTGCCCATAGGTAGATATCCCAATGTCCCAAAAAGTGGTCACAAGTGAGTACAAGACAGATCTGAAAAGAATTGTGTAAGACAAAGACTGCTTGATGTCCCACTGAGTATACCGAGGTAAGAAAAAAATGGTAGGTTATGTATTATGTCATTAGTTCCTTTGCAAGGTTCTGCTTCAAAAGGATCACAGATCCAGGCTGGACTCAAGCTAAGGGCAGTTTGTGTATGAAGAAAACACTCAAACCATGCTGGTCTTGTCAGTGTGCCTGTCACAGTGTCAGTGGGCATAGCAGCATGGTTTCTGCTCTCTCTCACTCTCTCTCTTTCACTGCACAAAGAAACATGTTTTAAGTAGATGATTTTTTCACACAGGTATGACCACTTCCTCACCTGTCCTCTGCCCATAACTGTCTTCCCCCACCTGCAGCCGATGTCTGATAACACTGCCACAGGCCAGTCATTGTTGATGTTAGTGTGGGCATGTATGTGTTGTATGGCTCTCTTATTCTGGACTAGTTGGCCATCCCAGGCTTAATCTATCATGACTGTAGAGCTTAATTATTTAAACAATAGAGCTGAATTATTTAAAAACAAGCATAAATATTTCCAACAACTTGAATCTATCTACATTAAAATGAAAACATGTTTTGTATAATACAAAACATTATAAATATTTTAACACATTGGAACAGTTGTGATGCTCTTTATGTGGAAACTTCAGGAAGATAGATAGATGTCTAATTTTGTGGTTCTATGAATAGTTAGATTAGACATGTAAAATGTATTCATACTACAGCCAAATATGTATTTGTTTTTCTACACTGACTGGCTGGCTGCAAAAAGGTTATGAACCTTTTTTTTACATTGTCTTGTTGAAAAATGCATGGACATCCCTGGAAAATATGTCATACTGAAGGCAGGATACGTTGCTCTAAAATCTCAGTGTACTTTTCTGCATTAACGCTTCCATCACAGAAGTGTAAATTACCTGACACAGGGCACTGACACCACCCCATACCATGAAAGACCCTGCTTTTGGACTTGCTGCTAATAACTGTCTGGATAGTTCTTTTTGTTTTTGGTCCAGAGCACACAATGTCAGTTTCTTCCAAAAAGATCTGGAAAACTGATTCATCTGACCACAATACTGGGTCATTTTCCATTCGAGATGCATCTGAGCCAAGAGCAGTTGACACCGCTTCTGTACATGGTTAACATAAGGCTTCTTTTTTGCACAGTAATGTTTTAAGTGGAATTTGTGAATGTAACATCATATTCAGCGATTGACAAAGATTTGCCAAAGTAATCCCTTGTCCATGTGGTTATATCAGCTATTGATGAATGGCAGTTCTTGATGCAGTGCTGTCTAAGGGATCATCATGGATGTTCAGTTTAGGCTTGCACCCTTTACAGATTGAAATTCCTCCAGATCCCTTGAATCGTTTAATGATAATATGCACATGTAGAGAAAGTATGTAAATCCCTTAAAAATCTTTCGTTGAGGAAAACTGTTTTTTTTTTTTTTTTGATTGAGGTGGACTAGCGATTAAGGTACTGGACTATGGACCAGAAAGTCCAGGGATCAAATCTCACCTTTGCCAAGCTGCCACTGTTGGGTCCTTGAGCAAGACCCTTAACCCACAACTGCTTGGATTGTAAGATTGTACCAATTGTAAGTTGCTCTGGATAAGGGCGTCTGCTAAATGACGTAAATGTTGTTTTTAAACATTTCAATAATTTTCTCACATATTTGTTGACAAACTGAAGATCCTCTACCCATCTTTGCTCCTCAAAAACAAATCCTTTCATGGACACTCCTTTTGTATCAAATCAAGATTCCAATCACCTCTTAGCATCACCTTTTTATTAGTTATAAATTGCCTCCGTCCCAAATTTTTTTTGCAAAGTTTGGACGGCCTGAAATGCGGGAATGGATGTTTATTAACAAATTAAATGACCAGACAACACATGACAAATATTGGGATCAAACTGTCTGCAATGAAGTAAAAGTCAAAGTAAATGTAAGACAATGCAGTTTTAAAATTTAGCATTTTCCATACTGTCCAAACTATTTCTGATTTGAAGTTGTATTAAATTGTTTAATGTTCAAAATCTGTGCATAATTCATTCCATTTGGTATAGAAAATGAGACATACAGAAAACTGAGGACATGAACATGATAATGGATGTGATTCATTTTCTGTACAATTATATTTTTGGCTAGGGTTGAAATGGTAAAGGTAATCAGAGAGGCAAAATCTACTGTGTTATTAATCATGTTCTGACATACATCTCTGATAGAACAAAGAAGGTTATTCTAATTTCCAGGAATATTCTACATTTATGCCCATAGCTAGCTATGAGGACAATGACGTCCAGACCTCTGTAATTTTTTTAGAGCTAAAAGTAACACTCGAAGCTAAATATACCTGGATTAAAAGCAGCAAGTGTGTGCTTAATTGAGTTTAGACTTTTTTCAGTGACAGCTTAGTGTGGGAATTGTGAGAGAGGACATAGAGCACAAGCACAGCCCCTCTGAAAGCGCTTCCACTGAAAGCAACTGGAATTTACATACATTAGCATTACTTTGTCATAACATTTGGTAAGACAAAGTAATAATCATTATGCTTTTATCTGTAAATGTTCAAAACAGTAGCCTGGTACAGGATCTGTAGTAAAGACAAATATATGAAAAATGTTAAATATGCATACTCATTTCTAAATCTAGGTTACAAATAAGTTTAGCTTAAAAAAACACCTAGATAGAAATGTCAGCTTGCTGCAAAACTTGGCTTGCAGTTATATCTTAGGCAGATATGTAAATGATTACATGTGTGGTCTGATTAGACACTGGGTCTTGCCACAAGAGGGCATAAAAATGCTTCCCTCACTGCCCTAAAAATGTCTCTCAGTGGCTACTTTTGGGTAGCGTACATCTTGGTGAGAGACAGTTGACTGCTAGACATGCCTCTATGGCACATTTGCACACAGCTGGGCTTGCAGATCTTGCATACTCATAGGTAACTGAAGCTGTGGTCTAAGCTGGTCCAATAAATATTTCACTGGCCATAAATCTGGTGACCGGGAAGGCCAAGGAAGTGTTGCAATCTGGCAGAGACATTCCTGGGAAATCCTTGCTGCGCTTGGGTGAGCATTATCCTGCTGAAAAATTCCAGTTGGAAGCCCTGCTATGTAGCCATAGGATGTCCTTCAGATATCGCTGAGTTGTTAGTGTCCCTCGTATCACTACTAGGGAAGATTGACTATCGTATGTGATAGCTCTCCAGATCATCACATCAGCAGTTGGAGCAGTGTGTCGCTCCACAATAAAGCCAGGACTTAAGCGCTCACCACGAGGCCTGCATACTGGAAACTGACAGTCATTGGATCCAAAACAAAACCGTTTCATCGCTAAAGATGATATGATTCCAGTACATAGCAATCTAGGTTTCTTGTTCACGACACCACTGCAAATGAAGGTGACAGTGGCTGGCTGTCAATGGCAGGAAACGCAATGGGCACCGTGACAACAACTTCTTCTTCTAAGCACCTGGAAATGGTCCGGGCAGAGACAGCGTTGTGTAGTGAAGGTTCCACTTGTGTCTGGATGGTGGACAACAAAATGTCATAGAGGTATATCTAGCAGTCAATGATCTCTCACCAAGAGGTAGGCTACACTACCCAAAATTATTCTCTGATTGACTTTTTATAGGGTACCTGGGGTAGCACTTTTATGCCTTACACATTTACATCTACATTTATGGAGAATCAGTAATTGGTTATGCTGTAAAATGCCAGTTGGAAGCCCTGCCATGTTAGGGAACACGTGGCCGCAGGAAGTCCTTCACATATTGCTGATCTGTTAGTGTCCCTCGTATCAGTAATCTTGTGGCAAGACCCAGTGTCTAATCAGATCACACCTGTAATCATTTACATATGTGCCTGAGACCTAAGTGTATGCAGAGTTTTCAAGTAATCCAACATTTCTATCTGAGTGCATTAATTTTGAATGAGTATACTTATACAATACTTATACAATCTACTTAAAATACCTATATACTTATATTAATAGTTTTTACCAAGATTCATACCACAGATAGATGTATTTTGATGCTCTAGAATGCCCTTATGATTTATTATTCATTCAGCACTGCATATTAATATGAAAGCCCCACACATACTTTAGAGAGTCAGCCCAATGATAAGATATCTAATTCAACCATGCCTATCCCCAGAGCTGTGTCTATCGAACGTAGGATATTTTTGTGGTAGGGAAGGTGGAGGGTCAACATCTGACATCAAAACACCTCATTTCAGTAAAACACAAACACAATTTGTTCCTATAACAGGTTTCTTTCTATGTAGGTAATGTTTGTAATTTTGTGTACCCTTGACTAAACCCCCTCCCCCAATACTAGTAAGCAACACTGGCAAAAGCTGAACACAATCAACTACAAATACCTTAGGTATCACTATTTTTCAAACCCTGGCTATGGCACTGTCTACATTTCTACATCTATACGAGGATCCTACTAGGCGTCTTATTATATTTTATTACCATCACACCTGCTTTTGCGACATAAAATGTGTCTGAGATGTGAAAGCCCAGTTAATGCCCATGCATGTTGCTGAAGCTTGATATTGGAATACTAATGACACAGGTACGATAACCATCCATAGGGATGCAGAGCTGAGTGTGTGAGGGGGAGATGTGAAGAGGCAAACGATGGAAGCTACTCTGCAGGAGATAAAACAGTCCTCCCACTATAACCTTGAAACACAGAGCAAGGCTGAGTCAGTCTGTACTTTCAACCTGCCACAACCACAAATCAAATTATTGTACTGAGAGGGAGCTGACAGTAAAATTGTCTCCCTTAGTTCTCCTTTCATTACCATGAGTTAACCCCCAATAGGTCATAATGACAGCAAATTAAGGCAAATGCAGTGAATAAATAAGAAAAAAGCATATTTATTGCTCTTATATTTCTTATGCATAGGTGCCTGTGCCAGGTCCCATTTCCTTAATTCAGAACACATTTCTGGTAGGCATTCAGCATAATAACACATACTGACTTCTATTAACTCCCCTTTTACACATTTAATTACCCGCTTTGTTTTTATATGTGCATTACTAAGTTTCCCTTAGTCATGTCTGAACTACGGGTAGACAGGAAATGCATAAGATTATGCCCATTCTTTTCTATCCACATTGGAACACAGTTTTTTAAAGACTGAAAACTATCTTTTTATAATGCATTTATCCTGATAAAACTGTTTTATTGTTAGGGCTGATCGAAAAGCAGAGATAAAAAAAATAAATAATAATAATAAATGAAATTAAATACAAAATAATTACATCAGTTTTTTGAGTAAATTGTTGGAGTGGATTCTGTTAAATATTTATAAACTCTAGAATCCAATGCCTCACAGTCAGTGAAGAAATGTAAAAGATAACAGGGATCCAAAGCATACCGAAACCTTGGGGTACTTCAAATGAAAGAAGGGTTTGTAATGTAATTCATAGTCTAGAGACTTGGGTATTATTCAAAATATGTGGGTTGATCTCAAATATGCAGTATATGTAAGACAACCTAAGAATATTTGTAAGCCAAAACGTTTTCTGCAAAGACGAGTGTAAAAAAATCCTAAACTAAGATGACAAAATCTGTTAGCTGTTACAAGAACTGCTTGGAGGCTGCAATTTCATAGTGATGCTCAAACAGCTGAATGTCATTTTCCCCTTGTTTAAACATATTAAAACAATTATGGTGTATTTAAATTACAGAAATATGTCCTTTTAAGCTTTGTTCCCAATATGGGTTGTGTTCATTTTTACTGTGCCTAGAGGTGACCAAACTTTTTGCATAAAAGTGTGTTAAATTAGTATACAACCAATGATACTGTTGCTAGTTTGATATACTAGTTGTGGATTGTATCTGAAGCTTAGAGTAGCCTCTGACTGTTTTTGTCAATTAGTTTACTAGGTTTACTATTTTTGTTTACTATTTTTATTACATACGGCTATACTCATATGGCACTACTACTTCATGCTACACATATAGCATTTAAAAGAGCCCTGGACCCACATGGTTCAGTGTTTAGGTCTGTTAGCAGTGCTTCTGACCTGGCTTTAACCTGTGCAGACTGCACTGACTATGTCTGAAGGAGGGATAGCTGGAAGAGGGATCATCCCTAGACACAACTGGCTGTTGAAGGCACCAGGAAAGATGGTGGTAAGAAACTGCAATGTCTGTTATTCCTTGCGGATTCATTTTAGCTGTAGAAATGCATCGCCTGCTGGTGAAAAGAAACTGGCCATGAGTTGTACGGAGGCACTTACAGTCCACCTCTCCCTGTGGAGAGGTCATGCAGTATGGGCTAAGCACCAAAACAGAACATGTTATTCCGATTTTATTAACAAAATGGATCTTAAATTGAATCTTAAAAGGTTTGTATCTGGAAAATATGTGTTTAATGTTGAATACAGCTTTGGGAGAGCTCAAAAAAAAATTTTTCTCATACATCTTGCTCCCCGCTGACGTGACTGACTGAAGGCTAGTCTTCTACTAGTTGACTCATGGTAATATCAAGGTACGAAGACGTCAGAACTCTGGTGATCTTTTTAAACAGATGAATGCTGCATGTTTTGGACGCTCAAAATCTTGGGTATTTGTTGTCCACTCCTTCCTGTTACAACAGCCTTTACTCATTTAAAAGCTTTCCCACTACCTCTGGCTCGCAGTTGGCATTTATAATTATCTTAAATGTGTCTTATGGAGTTAAGGTCAGGGCTGAGTACAAGCCAGCCAAGTTCACCCTTTCTTTATGAACTTTTTAGGTAGGTAGGGCAGAAAGTTGACAAATTGGAGAAAAAATAAAATGAATTAACATATCTGTTTTAGTTTTTGACAAATATAATTCTCTGAACACAGCATTTAATTCTGGTTGTGTTATGAAATGGCACATCTGGATCATTGTTGTTTTCAACATCTGGTTCAGGTGTTGACGCATCTATCTGCCTCATCTAGGCTCCGTGTCTCTGGTGTCTTCAGTTCTGGTAAGCTGTCACAAGTGGCACTGGTCTAACAACAGTTGTGTTTGTTAGATTTTTTAATTTTTAGTAGAGAAATACAGATACTTTGGTTAGATGGTCCATCACATGATCTTTATGTTCTCATAACAGTGACAAATAGCATGGACTTCCAAGTAACTCTGAGTCACGTTCTCTAAAACTAATTTGAGGAGCCCAGGGTTTGTCTTGGTCACCAGTTTTCCATCCAAATTAGGACTCATAGCTTTCTTAGTAAGTGCAATCATGGTGCATCTTTGAGCCTTCAGCATGATCTCACCACAGATGTAACAGAATGTATCGCAGCTGTTGTGATATTGACAATGCATTTCTGCTGTATTAAATCTTTCTGAAGACAGCAACTTAGGGCTCAAATGATAAGGGTTTATTAATGGCCAATGCAATGCCGATATTTAGGGAGCAGAGTCCGATCAATGGCCAATAAATAAAGCCGATATCACTTTTTTTTGCAACTGATAAAACTACTAACATTGAGACACAATGTTATTATAAATTGCTGAACATATTTACAGTCTGCTATAAATGCAGTCTGTTTGCTCTGTTTTAAAAAAATGTAAAAAGGTTTTATTGCACATAACAACAACATTTATTACCAGATTACAGCATCTTCTTGTTTCTGGGAGGAAAAAAAGTGTAAATACTTGCAAAAAATAAACAATGTTGGAGTAGTGCAATGTTGGGTAGCAGCATGCACTAAAACAAAGTTTCTCTGCTTTTTTCGGCCGGGTCAGCACAGGCTGATGACGATTATCTCAAAATGGCATTAATTGTTCCAATTAATCGGCCAGCCAATTAACTGGTCTACCGCTACAATAAATCCTATTGTTAAATGCACTCACTATGCTACTGCTTGAAGAGCATATATGTCAACATATGTCCAAACAGCATCTGTAAATGTGGCCTTTTATAGCCTGTCTGCAAGCATCTATTATTTTTCTATCTCTGATGAGAATAATAATAGGTTATATATACAAAACCATACATAAGAAATGTTAAAGCAATATTCATGATCAGCAGCCCAAAATTCATAAAATATATCCCAAAGTTTTTAAGGACTAAAATCATTTTCTATATTTGTTTTCCATATAGATTTGTTCATATAATGTATCATCACGATTTTGTCCTGATTTCGCAGTGAAATCAGTGGCACCCACGCGTTTGTGACTGATGCCTAAAATGTCCTCGTGAATGCAGGCTTAGTGTAGACAAGGTCTTAGCGACATGAATTTCCATTAGATCAGGCAGTTTATGTTGGAGAAGGTCACATCTGGTACTGTGTGAATGTGTGAGAAATCCAATTTTCTGCATTCTACGTATGTGTCAGGAAACGACATACACAGCTTACTGGGGTCTGAAAACCTGTTATCATCATCAGAGTGATAGATAATAGATTTCTCAGTGTCTCCATGCTGCATAAATGCTCACCTCCGGCATAGTCTTCTGTGTCACTCTTCTTTCTGAGACAAAGTTGATACTAATATAACAAGCCTGTTGAACAAATGTAATCTATCACGCAAGCTTTGTCCTGTACTGTTCCTGACCATTATTTAAAAAGCAGCCACTCCATAGTATAACACACTGTAAATGTCAGCAGCTGGAATATCTGCTTTTGTATTGTTTGTGCAATCTGTGCACATGACCCTGTTTTGCAGCTTTCCAGCTCTCTGCCTGTTTAGGCCATGTATTTTAGTCTAAAACTTCAATCCTTATCTCAGTATTACATAAATGTAGATGACCTATTCCTACTCATTCATGTCTAACCACCTACCCAAAATTTCCATGCATTTTCCAGGTATGAAGTACAAACAGCAACAAATAGAGTGATCTTTTAAGCAAAATGTCATTGTGATGGTGAAATTTGCATAAAGCCATGCACAACAGCAAGAAAAAATATTTTGTATATTTAAATACATGGGAAAATCTATTCAGAAAAACATACTGAATTTCCAAACATAATTATTTTCCTTTAAGAAATAAGTGATTGTACTAAAAAAATTAAACATTTGAACTACTATACACTCATTGACAAAACAAAGAACATTAAGAAGGAGTTGTTGGGATCGAATGAAACTTTATGTATGTGAATCTAATGATGATATATGTGATTAAATATAGTGATTACATATAATGATATATAATGATTACAATATTATAGCGAAACGATAAGTTTATTGGGAAAGCTGTACAATCGAATGGAGGCTCTAGTATCCAGTTAAGCCACAGCTTGCCTGGATACAAGATGAGATACAGTTTGGCATGGAGGCATACAGGTTCCATATGGTATCCCGTGGCACAGATGTTGCAACTGGGCCTGTAGATCCTGCCCACTAGTAGGTTGCCAAAGATGGCGTCCCAGCCTGTCCTATAAAGAGTGATAAATGTTGATAAAACTGGCGATGGGACAGGCCAAGGAATTGTTGCAAGCTTGGAGATTGCTGGGAAACCCTTGCTGTGTTTGGGCAAGCATTATCCTTGTGAAAAATGCTAGTTTGAAGGATATGTATCCCACTGTCATGTGAGATGGCTCCCCAGATCATCATACCAGCAATTGAGGTAGTGTGTCACTCTACTGCAAAGGCAGGATTGACGCACTCACCATCAGCCCTCCATTTTCGACGATACAATTCCAGTCTGTAGCAGTCGAGGTTTCTCATTCACGCCACCACTGCAAACTAAGGCGATGGTGGCTGGCTGTCAATGACAGATGACACATAATGGGCATTGTGACAACAAATTTCCTTCTGCTAAGCACCTGGAAATATGTTTACCAGAACACCTCCTAACAGTGAGGTCAGAACGATCTAGATGGTGGGCAATTCCTCAAATCGTCCATCCTGCTTCACTCAGCCCAATGATGCGCCCTTTGCACAATGTCGACAATCTTTCACCAAGTGGTACACAACCCAAAAGTAGCATCTGAGAGCATTTTTATAGGACTTCAGGGGTAGCAGTTTTATGCCCTCTTGTGGCAAGATCCAGTGTCTAATCAGACTATACCTGTGCTCATGTATACAGCTGCCTGAGACAGAACTACAAGCTACATTTTGCAGCAATATCCTACATTTTTTGTCAGTGAGTGTATATATGACATTTACTTAAGTTTACTTACTAAGATATCTGCATGTCTGCACAATGTGTTTATATGACTTGAGGCAAAATCAGCCCCAAAATAAACCACACTAGAGCTCTAATAGCACACCATCAAAGATTACAGATTCAAAGTCAACAGGGTGAAAATCAATTACATGCCTGGTTCACCTAATTGATACCTACCACAGCATGCAGATACTGTAACACACAAAGCAATATATTTGTATTCAGCCTGAATAAATATAAAACCCAATTTATATTCAAGAACCTGAGGAATGCTAGTTCAACACACAAGCAACCGAGACACAACTGTTGATTAAAATACAGGAGACCCAATGACTGGGGCTATACATGCCAGATACAGGTGGACTTGACAGGATGCAGGTGTGCCATCTCTTTTATGCGATTCAGAATATCCACAGTAAACATCATAGGGCCCTGACAGAAGTACCAGGCTTTATCCAGTGCTTTTGATCCTGCTTTGAATCAAAATGTCAATAAGATACATTGTCTTGTCATCTCTGCACCTCCCTGTATATATGATAGACTGTGTGGCAACTAAAAGGGGAATGGACCAAACCACACCAACTAGAATTCAAGCAGAAATTAAGGCATGTGAAATTGTGTAGTTGCAGTCCCTTTCTCTCCATTCAGGTATTGTCTCATTTCTTTTTACAAGACTGGAGGGCTTTTTTTAAGATAGTAGGCTTTTCCTTTAATAAGGCCCACCTGACCCTCATAATAGTGAGACACCCTCTTACCCTCAGCATGACAGCAGCTCTGCCCTCTGGCCATCACAAATATATGTCCTTCCTCACTGCTATCAAGACTCTGGATCTATATTGATTCTTCTTAAAATAACACAGCAGAGACAAAGATCAGAACTGTTGCTACTGTGATGTAAAATATTTTACATTGGACATTCTAAAATTGGCAATTCCTAAGGCCGTATTATATATCACAGTGCGGAATCCCATCCACAAAGGATGGTTGTTACTGATCCCATCTGACGCCTGGGTTGTTCAACGAGGTGGAACCAGGTGGAGACCTTCACGTATGATGTTCCTTACACCTGGAAGAACTTAAGGCAAGGACAATAAAAGACTATTCGAAAATAGTTGGTTGTCTATGGTTATATACACCCCCACTATCTTCCAGGTGCTGTAGGAAGAGAAGCCATGTGTAATTTGTCCTCATGCACAGTGAGGAGGATGGCTAGAAAGTCAAAGATTTCTCCAATTATCACAATTTGAGTTTTACGGGCTACAATTGGAAACTGCTTTTATGTCAGCAGCCTGTTATGTGTGTGTATAAGTGACTTGAGTTCTGAAATTAGACTGCAACTGTGTTCTGTGATCAGATGACATTATAAGAGAGTAAATAATCAAGGTGGGCTTGGTAGGAAAATAATGCTAGTTATACAAACAAGCACCTAATCCCCGTTGTTAAGTACTAGGGAGGATCTGTAAGGTTGTGAAGTTGTGTTTCCATTTGTAACTGAAAATCTAGCTGCCTTTTTTTTATTTGGTATAGTTAAGTCTTCCATCAACATATTTTGAAAAAGTTAATTATTTCACTGGAATAAATGTACTTTAATTAAAAGTTAGAATTGTTCATATTTTTAGGCTTACCTTAAGTTAGTTAATCAAATAACTCAATAAAATTTTTTTTATAAAAATTGTACCCATCCTTACCAGATCTGCAATACAATACCAAACTATAGTTAGTCTGGCTCATTGCATTTTTTCAAAAAGTGTCCTTAGAAGCAAAACTTAAAGGATTTTGAGTTTGGACTGCAAGGAAAATTCTCTGCAGTTAAATTACATACCAGCATGCATCCAGTGCAGTCAGTTCGCTTTAATTTACCTACTCAAATGCCAGTTCAACTTGAGTTCAACTTGAAAAACAGAGCACAGCAGATGCTTAAGCATAGAAAATGCCTTTAAATAGCAGGAAATAATTATTTTTGCAGAAAAACTGCTAGCCCTTAAAAGAAAAAAAATCCTGAACTCACAAAAATGTGGCCATCAGTTCGAGAAGCTGCTTTCACTGGTCAGAAAGAAGAATGCCAGACAAAAGAGCGATGTGGTGCAATTACATGCACTTTCCATCCATGGCCCCCAAAAATCCACCAAATCACAGAAGGTATCTCAGACAAATGTGCAGAGATCACCGAGTTGTGACAATGCTTATGTCAGTGGGTTTCTAGAGTGAAAGAGACAACTCAAGCTTAGTAAGAAAAATGACGAAGGTGTGGAATGTAAGAAAAAAAAAAGAATGATGAAATGATGAAGTGCCATTGCTCTAGAGCGTCACTATAAGTTCCCTTATAGTTCCCTGTGGACTGTGGTAGCCAAGTGGTTAAGGTCCAGGGTTCAAATCCCACCTCTGCCAAGCTGCCACTGTTGGGTATTGAGCAAGGCCTTTAACCCACAATCGCTTATAATGTAAGACTGTATCAATTATAAGCCGCTCTGGATAAGGGTGTCTGCTAAATGCTGGAAATGTAGAGTGTGCCACTTCCCTCTATGAAACTTTCTTGTGGGATCTGAACTTGTCTGGCACTCAAATATACAATCAGAAATGTTCTGGAACCTGAGCTGCTGGCCACCATTAAGATAAAAAAGAAAAGAATCAGCAGTATGACTCTAGAAAATTGTACTGTTCTACAAGGTCCCTCTATTCCACTTTCTTTTTCAGTCACAATATGATTTTAGTAACTATGTTTTACTGTTCTATGGCTTCAGTGCCTTGTGTCCTGAAACTTTGACTGGAACCTGGTTCTATGGTCAGATGACACAAAAACACAGTTTCTTGGCACTAAAAACTATCAATGCATAAATTCATAATAGTTATACAGAAAATAACTTCAACTGTTAAGTATGGTAGAGGATCTGTGATGATTTGGACAGTTTTTCATTGCACAGCACCTTAGAATACAATGTATGACAGAGTCCATGAATTACCAGGAGATTTTAAATTAAAAAAGTGTCTGCTTCTACCAAGAAATTACATCTGGCTTGTGGTTGGATCTTCCAGCAGGACAATACTCAACAGTGTGTCGCAAGTGAAAGGTTCAGTATAAGCGTGGTGAGAAACATGACAGACAGCTGGAGAATGAACTTGTCTGACACTCAAATATACAGCCCGAGCTATTCTGGTACATGAGTTTCTGGCCACTATAAATGTAAAAAGAAAGAAAATACAGAAACACCGCTCTTCAGAATTTTACTGTTCTGCAAGGTCCCTCTATTCCAGCTTCTTTTTCAGTCACACTATGATTTTAATAACAACTGTTACTGTAACGCGAGCGGACAGGACGAGACAAACGCTGGCTGAGGAGTAGAGGTAATGCTGTTTATTCAACATACTGGTTTTGCTTGAGAGATAACGTACTGAAGTACGGAGCTAGAGCCAGTCAGAAACCTTGTGGCGTAGCGTGGATATGAGGAATGAATGCGGTATATGAAGGGACGGCTATGGAGAGGAACCGAGGCACAGGTGGCAATTAGTAAACCGGTGACGAGGAACGCTGAAGCCTGCAGGCGTGGGGAGCTGAGCTGGTCGTGGACCCGCGCAGGCGGGGGCCCGTGAGGAGCCGACGGCCGGGGGCCCCGACGATGACCTGCGAGGACGGCCGCGAGGCCTGGGAGCTGGGCGGTCGGGGTGAGCCGTATGGAACTCCTGGATGAGGAGAGTGTCCAGGATGTCCTTTGCATCCACCCAGCAGCACTCCTCCGGGCCGTAACCCTCTCACTCACCTGATACTGAAGGCGCGAAGCCCTCCGACGGGAGTCCAGGAGGCGATGGACCGTGAAGGTGGAGGCGTCGTCCAGCCCGGCAGGCGGAGGCTGGTCCGCCGGAGACGTGTCTGCCAGCGGCCCGGGAATCCACGGCTTGAGGAGGGAGATGTGGAAAGTCGGACAGATCCTAAGGTGAGAGGGCAGGTCAAGGCGGTATGAGACTGAGTTAATCTGTATGACAATTTTGAAAGGACCCAAAAACCGAGGAGTGAACTGGGTACTTCCCTGGGTGCGACGGAGATCCCGCGTGGAAAGCCAGACCCGATCCCCTGGGCGGTAGGCTGGAGCGGGGAGCCGGCGCCGGTCGGCATGCCTCTGGTAGCGTCGGATGGCTCGGTCGATGCGCTGGTGGACTTGGTTCCATACCTCTTCGTTACGACGAAACCAATCGTCAACAGCCGGGGCGTCGGAAGTGGCGGAATCCCACGGGACAAAGGGCGGTTGGAATCCCAGGACGCACTGAAAGGGCGTGAGACCGGTGGTGGAATGACGGAGGGAGTTCTGGGCTATCTCCGCCCAGGGAAGAAACTGACTCCACTCCCGTGGGTTGTGTGTGCAGTAGGCTCGTAGAAACTTCTTCAATTCCTGATTGATGCGCTCGCACTGGCCATTGGATTCGGGATGGTAGCCGGACGAAAGACTCACCGAGGCACCCAGCTTCTCCACGAACGCCCTCCAGACAGCGGAGGTGAATTTAGGACCCCTGTCGGAGAGAATCTCCTCCGGGATGCCGAAGAAACAGAAGACGGATTCGAAGAGGCACTCAGCCGTCTGAAAAGCGGAGGGGATCTTGCTCACCTGGAGAAGCGATCAACCACAGAGAGGATGGCGGTGTTTCCGTTGGAGAGCGGGAGGTCCGTGATGAAGTCAATGGCTATGTGAGACCAAGGTCGTTGTGGAGTCGGCAAAGGAAGGAGTTGACCTGACGGAAGAGTGCGCGGGATTTTACTTTGCGCGCAGACGCTGCAAGATGCCACAAAGCGGTGGATATCTCTGCGCATGTTGCTCCACCAGTAACGGGCTGCCAAAAGGTGGTGAGTACGGGTCTCACCTGGATGGCCTGAGCAGAGAGAGACATGGGCCCAAGTGATGAGATGGTCACGGAGCTCGGGTGGAACAAACTTCCTGCCCTCTGGGCACTCTGATGGGATGCGTGTTCGGGTGAGGCTGGCATCAAGATCCCGTTCGAAGTCCCACTGGACGACGGCAAGCACGCAGGAAGCCGGGCGAATAGGCTCGGGGACCTCCGGGGCGGCTGAGGTGGGGACGAGGCTGCGCGAGAGTGCGTCGGCTTTGGAATTCTTGGACCCGGGCCGATAAGTGATGGAGAACGAGAAGCGCGCAAAGAAGAGAGACCAGCGGGCTTGGCGGGCGTTCAAACGCTTGGCAGAGCGAAGGTATTCCAGGTTTTTGTGATCGGTGAGTACAGAGAAAGGGTGCTTGGAGCCCTACAGCCAATGCCTCCATTCCTCCAAGGCCAGCTTGATGGCCAGCAGTTCGCGATCCCTGACGGCGTAGTTCCGCTCGGCTGGGGAGAGCTTGTGCAAGTAGAATGCGACTGGATGTAACTTTGGAGGGTCGCCGAGTCGTTGAGACAGAACTGCCCGATGCCTACCGATGACGCGTCAACTTCCAGAATGAACGGGCGGTCGGGGTCGGGATGGCCCAGGACTGGAGCTTGAGTGAATGCCGCTTTGAGGGCGGTGAACGCCTGTTCGGCCTCCGATGTCCAGCGCAGAGCACGGGGAGGGGTTAGACTCTTCAGCCGCTGTCTCCATGTAAGCTACGCCAACTGTAATGCGAGCGGACAGGACGAGACAAACGCTGGCTGAGGAGTAGAGGTAATGCTGTTTATTCAATATACTGGTTTTGCTTGAGAGATAACGTACTGAAGTACGGAGCTAGAGCCGGTCAGAAACCTTGTGGCGTAGCGTGGATATGAAGAATGAATGCGGTATATGAAGGGAAGGCTATGGAGAGGAAACGAGGCACAAGTGGCAATTAGTAAACCGGTGACGAGGAACCCTGAAGCCTGCGGGCATGGGGAGCTGAGTTGGTCGTGGGCGTGACAGTTTTAGTATTGTATAACTTTGAAATCTGGTTCTATGATCAGGTGACACAAATGCATAAATAAAATATGGTTATACAAAAATAACTTCAACTCCACCATTGAGTATGGTGGAAAACCTGTGATCTTTAGTGGATGTTTTCTTTCCTCCAAACTCACTTAGAATACATGACATAATGGATTTCATGCATTACTAGGAATTTTTTAAGGACAATCTGGCTCTGCCAGGAACAACTGGGTCATTTACAATTACATTTACATTTACAGCATGTAGCAGACGCCCTTATCCAGAGCGACTTACAATTGATACAGTCTTACAATCCAAGCAATTGTGGGTTAAGGGCCTTGGTCAAGGACCCAACAGAGGCAGCTTGGCAGAGGTGGAATTTGAACTCTGGATCTTCTGGTCCATAGTCCAGTACCTTACCCGCTAGGCTACCACAGTCCGTAAAAACATATGCCCTTTTCCAGAGCGACTTACAATTGATACATTCTTACAATCCAAGCAATTGTGGGTTAAGGGTCTTGCTCAAGGACCCTACAGTGGCAGCTTGGCAGAGGTGGGATTTGAACCCTGGACCTTGTGGTCCAGAGTCCAGTACCTTACACACTAGGCTACCACAGTCAAAATACGCTTTATTTCCATTTATGTCACTTAGCAAATGCCCTTATCCAGAGCCACTTACAATTGATACAGTCTTACAATCCAAGCAATTGTGGGTTAAGGGTCTTGCTCAAAAACCCAACAGTGGCATCTTGGCAGAGGTGGGATTGAACCCTGGACCCTCTGGTTCATAGTCCAGTACCCACCACAGTCCCAAGGGTCATGGTTGGGTCTTCCAGCAGGACAGTAATCCACAGTGTGTTAAGTGAA
The DNA here is from genome assembly GCA_025084515.1 of Ancistrus triradiatus. Taxonomy (NCBI): domain Eukaryota; kingdom Metazoa; phylum Chordata; class Actinopteri; order Siluriformes; family Loricariidae; genus Ancistrus; species Ancistrus triradiatus. The sequence continues at coordinate 10,266 of JAJAGP010005739.1, read as the reverse complement.
AGTTTCCATATAAGTTTGATGGAGAATGAACCTGCCTGACACTCAAATATACAGCCAGAGCTTTTCTAAAATCTGAGTTACTGCCCACTGTTCAGATAAAAAGAGATGAAACAGCAGCAGAGCTCTGCAAGGCATCACTGTTCCTCTCCAGGATTTTAAGGTTTAGCCACTCCACTTCCTTTTGCAGTCATAACATGACTTTCGTAATAACTGTTTAACTGGATTATAGATTACTGCCGATTTATTTTCATAAACAGAGTAAAGCATTAAATTGCAGGGATACTGCACAATCCAGGGAATCAAATAAGGTCAGCACTAGCAGTGTGCCCTTGAATCATTAAAACTGAGAAGCAATGGGAAAACCACACAGGAAGGTAGAAAGCTGGGGAGAACACAAGAAAAGAATGGGAGAGAGATTATTGCGTGACTAAATCAACTGTAATCGCAGATGTGGGGAGCAGCGAGTTTAAAAAAGTAAGGGAGGATTTGAGCTTTCTCAGTTACATCGTTATCCATTTTTTTAAGTGAGGGAGGATTTGAGCCTCCTCAGTTACATGGTTATCCATTTTTTTACTGAGAAAGCTAAAAATATAATGATGTATACGCCTACTGTATTGGGTTCCTATAGAGTAGCAAGGATCTGGCTATTGTCATTGTGTTAACTCTATTTCACAGGTACAATCGCCTAGTTAGGAAACCTGTCTTATTTTTCACAGGTACAGTGGTATGAAAAAGTTTGGGCACCCCTGATAATTTTCATGATTTTAGTTTATAAATCATTGGTTGTTCAGATCAGCACTTGAGTTAAAATATATCATATGCAGATGAACACATTGATATTGAGAAGTGAAATGAAGTTTATAGGATTTACAGAAAGTGTGCAGTAATTATTCAAACAAAATTAGGCAGATGCATAAATTAGGGCACCCCAACAGAAAAATGACATCAATATTTAGTAGATCCTCCTTTTGTAGAAATAACAGCCGCTAAACGCTTCCTACAGCTTCCAGTCTGGATTCTGGTTGAAGGTGCTTTGGACCATTCTTCTTTAGAAACATCTCCAGTTCAGTCAGGTTTGATGGTTTCCGAGCATGGACAGCTCACATTTGTCTAGGGACTGAGATGGCCATTCCAGAATGTTGTACTGGTTCCTCTGCATGAATGCCTTAGTAGATTTTGAGCAGGGTTTTGGGTCGTTGGCCTCGGTGCAACTTTGTCACTGATTCTTGAACATTGTTCTCAAGAATCTGGAGATATTAACTGGAATATGCGATCCTCAACTTTAACAAGATTCCTAGTACCTGCACTGGCCACACAGTCCCGCAGCCTGATGGAACCGCTACCAAATTTTACTGTGGGTAGCAAATGTTTGTCTTGGGATGTGTGCCGCTCCTTGTTATGTCCAAATAACTCAATTTTAGTTTCATCAGTACACAGCACTTTATTCCAAAATGAAGCTGGATTGTCCAAATGTGCTGTAGCACACCTCAAGTGACTGTGGCGTGTCTGCAGAAAAGGCTTCTTCTGCATTACTCTCCCATACAGCCTCTCCTTGTGCAAAGTGTGCTGTATAGTTGAACGATGATTAGTGACACCATCTGCAGCAAGATGAGGTTGTAGGTCTTTGAAGGTGGTCTGTGGCTTGACTATGACTGTTCTCACCATCCTTCGCCTCTGCCTATCTGAGATTCTTCTTGGTCTGCCACTTCGGGAGTTCCTTAACTAGAACTGTGTCTGTGGTCTTCCATTGCGTCACTATGTTCCTCACAGTGGAAACTGACAGCTGAAATCTCTGAGAGAGCTTTTCCCTTTCCCTGAACCATGATGTTGAACAACCTTGTTTTCAGGCCATTTGAGAGTGTGTTGAGGCTCCCATATTCCACTCTTCAGAGAAGATGCAAGAGGAGAAAAACTTCCAATTGGCCACCTTAACCCTTTCTCATAGTTGGATTCACTTGTGTATGCAGATCAAGGGTCAATGAGCTTACAAAACAAATTTTGTGTTCCAATAATTAGTGCTAAAGGTATTCAAATGACAAGGGTGCCCAAATTTATGCACCTGCCTAATTTAGTTTGAATAATTACTGCACACTTTCTGTAAAACCTATAAACTTGATTTCACTTCTCAAATATCACGGTGTTCATCTGCTATATGATATATTTACCTGAAATTGCTGAGCTGGACAACCAATGATTTATAAAGAAAAATCATGAAAATTATCAGGGGTCCCAAACTTTTTCATACCACTGTAGCATTTTCACAGTGAATACAACATTTCAGAATTAAATTCAATATTGTTTGTCTGTGATATTTATGACAAAAGTGGGGTGGTTATATGTGATCATGATCCATATACTTGGAAAATAATTAGTCAAACATGGCTTGTGAAGTGCGTCCCTGGCTGCTTCCCAATATGTTCCACCATCCCTTGATCTCTCTGTTGCAAATTACTGATCCAACACACCTTACTTGTCTTTCTAAGTTACTGAAACATCAAACCCTGCGTGAGCTGAAAGGAAGAGAATCTGTTCGTTTGTGTATGCCTTGTCAGCTGAACAAATGTGTTTCCAATACTCCCCACAGAGGTTAGTAGGAGGCTGCTTGTATATGGGTTAAAAATAAACCTAGCTATGACATGCTACAACACTTCCATAAGAACAACTGTGAAAATGCAGATTAAAACACTTCATTCAACCCTTCCAGCCTCAATTACCTCACTGCTGGCTAATATATTATTACACAGCTGCTAAACTGCAAAAATACAAAAACAGAGGATTTTCTCAGAGGGGCACTGCAGACTGAAGTGGATGTTGTGAGCAATTTCAGTATGTGCAGATGTCTTTTACTTTGTTGTGGGTTGGTTTTAAAGGCATTCATTTAGGTGTGATGCAGTGTTATATTTAGGTATACATATGTACCAATCAACCATAAAATTAAAACCATCTCTTCGTTTATGCACTCATTATTCGTTTAATCAGTGCAATTTGTAGTCCACTTGTATATTTAAAGTCTGTAATTTTCATCATAGGTACACTTCAACTATGAGAGACAAAATGAGAAAGAAAATCCAGGAAATCACATTGTAGGAGTTTTTAAAGAATGTAATTGTAAATTATGGTTGAAAATAAGTATTTGGTCAATAACAAAAGTTCAACCCAATACTTTTTAACATAACCTTTGTTGGCAATGACAGAGGTCAAATGTTTCCTGTAAATCTTCACCAGGTTTGCACACACTGTAGCTGGTATTTTGGCCCATTCCTCCATGCAGATCTCCTCTAGAGCAGTGATGTTTTAGGGCAACACGGACTTTCAACTCCCTCCACATGATATCCTCCCAATCCTCTTCTGGATCATCCATATGCTCTCTAACAAACTTCAGACAAGCCTGGACATGTACTGGCTTAAGCAGGGGGGCACGCCTGGCACTGCAGGATCTGAGTCCCTCTCGGCGTAGTGTGTTACTGATGGTAGCCTTTATTACTTTGGTCCCAGCTCTCTGCAGGTCATTCATCAGGTCCCTCCGTATAGTTCTGGGATTTTGCTCATCGTTCTCATGATCATTTTTGACCCCACCGATAGATCTTGTGTGGGGCCCCAGATCGAGGGAGATTATCAATGGTCTTGTATGTCTTCCATTTCCGTTACAATTGCTTGCACACAGTTGATTTATTCACACACCAACTGCTTGCCTATTGTAATTCACTCTTCCCAGCCCGGTGCAGGTCACATTTGTTTCCTGATGTCATTCGACAGCTCTTTTGGTCTTGGCATGGTTGAGTTTTTGGAGTCTGACTGTTTGAGGCCCTGTGGACAGTGTCCTTTTATACCGATAAACGAGGTCAAACAGGTGCCATTAATACAGGTAACGAGTGGAGGACAGAAGAGCGTCTTAAAAGAAGAAGTTGCAGGTCTGTGAGAGTCAGAAATCTTGCTTGTTTGTGGGTGACCAAATACTTATTTTCCACCATGATTTACAATGAAATTCTTTAAAAATCCTACAATGTGATTTCCTGCATTTTGCTCCCCATGTTGTCTCTCACATGTATGAATAAACCTCTTTGAGTACATTATTTGGCTGAGATGTATTTAGATGTATTTACGTTATTATGTAATAACTTGGGCACTTATGCTACAATTACACATATTGCTGATATTCAAAATGAGAATACATTATCACAACATCTACAAGGAGCTAACTTACAGTATGTGCATATTTTTGAAAATTGTAATGAATCATTAACATGTCAGTTAAGATGTAAGCCCAAATTTACACACCAAATTTCAAGTTTCAAGGTTTATAAAATGTACATAGATGTAACATTTTTTCAATTAGAAAATCAACAAGACTATGTGTGTTTATCAGCTTGTTTTCAAGAAAAGTGTTTAAATTCCTTCTTACAGTGTTTCTGTTTTAACCTAATTAGTTTGAAAACAACAAATCTAGGTTTCAGAGTTTAGTTTCTAAATTATTTCCAATATTTTATTTTGTTTTTGTTGTGGCAAGCATCAGCTATTGCATCTTGGCACTTTTTCTATTTTTAAATACAGGTATTTTAAATCCGCAGTTGGCTGATTCTGCAGATGCAACCACCAATCAAGAGAAAATATTCGGAAACAAAGAACATTTAGAAAGATCCAAGTAGCAGATGTGTTGTGTGCTGAGCACTACACTGAATCGGCCAGAATGAAGTGTCCCCTGCTGTAGCCTCCCACAACTTCACAGACCCTCAATGGCTCTCCATCAAGCATTGTACGCGCATTGTTCGCCTTATATCTCATTCATTCAAATGGATAGACTTTTTCTTGTTGTGGGTGGCATTCAAGAAAACCTGAAAATATTAAATTAAAATCTCTGGAGATGTAATAACTCCGGGGAATATTGAATGAAAACCTGAGAACATTGCTAAAGACCTAAGAATATTGAATGAAAACACTGAAGCACTGACTTCGTTAATGCAGCAATAAACATGCATTCCAGTACACATGGACCCACTGTTAATGTAATTATTGTAATTTTGCTATGAAGAGGACAAGGTTGCCAAGGTTAATGGTGGTTTATTAGTTAAAATGTTAGTGTTAGGTATTTGGTATTGCCATGTCATTAACTTGCCAGCTATTAAATAAATAAATACAAATAAAACAACAAAAAAGAGCAAAGACCAAACCACAATATGTTGTGTTTTAGATGGTGGTATGCTAGTAAATCAGCAAGACTATACGAGTTATTGGTCCATGTTGGTTTATGCTTGTTAGTGCTTCTGGTGCTTTTTTTTTTTTTGCTGGACAGCTCATATTGTCTTGCTAGCTTTATCAAACTGCATCTGGGCCTGTTTTGCTGGGCTGATGGAACAATGAATTCTGAATTATATCAAAGAATTCTAAAGTAAAATGTCAGGACATCTGTCCATGAACTGAATCTCATGTGGGTCATGCAGCAAGACAACAACCCTAAGCACATAAGTTGTTCTACCAAAGATGGTTAAAGAACAATAAAGTTAATGTTTTGGAATGGCCAAGACAAAGTCCTGACGTGGAAGGACCTGAAGTGAGCAGTTAATGTGAGGAAACCCTCCAACATCCCAGAGTTGAAGCTGTTCTGTACGGAGGAATGGGCTAAAATTTCTTCAAGCCGGTGTGGAGGACTGATCAACAGTTACAGGAAACGTTTAGTTTCAGTTATTGCTGCACAGGGGGGTCACACCAGATACTGAAAGTAAGATTCACATACTTTTGCCACTCACTAATATGTAATATTGGATCGTTTTTCTCAATAAATAAATGACAAAGTATAATATTTTTGTCTCATTTCTTTAACTGGGTTCTATTTATCTACTTTTAGGACTTGTGTCAAAATCTGATGATGATTTAGTTCATATTTATGCAGAAATATAGAAAATTTTTAATTGTTCACAAACTTTCAGACACCACTGTTTGTTGGTATGCTGTTGATTTGTTTTGTTTTGTTTTTGCAGCATGCTTCTAACCCATGGTTCTATTAATACCATCGTGACAGCAATTAATCCTATATCATGAGGTCTGTGCTACTGCAGTACAAGATACAGAAATGTTTAATGCTGGTTATGGTCTATGAAAAGCATGCAAGTGTAAGAACTGGACATTGGAGTTTTCCTTGACCAATGATTCCCATTTCTTTTCCATTTAATGGACAGACCAGTACATGTGCACCATTTACCTGTGTCAGTGATGCCACCAGGATGCACTGTGAAAAGAAGACAAGCCGGTGGGGGGGACTGTCATACTCTGGGTAATGTTCTGCTGGGAAACGTTGGTTCTGGGCATTCATGTGGACATCAATTTGATACAAAACGACTACCTAAACATTGTTACAGATCAGAAGATTTTGATGCATTACCTGAACAGTATATACTGCCTAATATTGAATAGGTCCGCCCATCGATCCATCAAGGCATGGACTCCACAAGACCTCTGAAAGTGTCCTGTTTTATCTGGCACTTGAACACTTTCTCAGGTTCCTCAATCCATTCCTGGACAATATTTGCAGCGTGGCAGGATGCATTATCCTGCTGAAAGAAGCCACTGCCATTAGGGAATACCATTGCCATTAAGGGATGTACTCGATCTGCAACAATGTATAAGTAGGTATTATGTGTCAAGGTAGCATCCACATTAATTGAAAGAGCCAAGGATTCCCAGCATAACATTGCCCAGAGATTCAAGCTGTCAATGCCATTCACTTCTTAATCTTAATATTTATCTTTTATTAACTCTGAGTGGCATACTGTTGTACAGCCAGAGGTATACAAGTAAATAACCTGTCAGTGAGTTTAATGTTATGGTGGATCAGTGTGTATACACATACTGCATATATAGACCCTGCTATCAATGTTTCCGAATTTATATTTTTAAGTTGGGAAATAGCATGATGACGATCTCCCCTGCTTATGGAAGACTAATAATGAATAATAAGTACTAGGGAAATTATTGTTGTAAGTAAACTAAACTATTCTTGAAGGACCAGATGTCATTTAAGTGCAATAGAATCATGAGGTAATTCATGATTCTGTCCATGCTTTCATCTGACACTATATCTGACACCCCCCATCTAATTAGTGATCCCTGTTATTTAAGCCACACTCTTTACTAACATTTCATACAGGTATGAAATTTCCATAAATGGAAATTACAGATATGGGATTTCTACTAACAGTTTTAGTACAGTGGGTTGCACTGAACATTTCAGTGACCCTCACTTTCACAGGTTTCCACCTCTCCAAACAGTCAGCACTTTTTGTCTTGATGCATGCTCAATAATCCAGGTAAGAAAATCCCAGAAGTTGAATCTGTTCATCTGGACATAAGGTTTTGTCGGAGAAACGTTTCGTCACTCATCTAAGTGACTTCTTCAGTCTCAGCAGTTGGAAAACTTCCCCAATCTTATATACAGCACCTTTGCATAACGACTGGTTAAAGCACCATTGCATAACAATGGGACCGGTGATCAGTTTAATGTGCAGATTGACATATCCATTAACAACAATGGCCACGTGTGCCATTCACACAGGATTGGGGAAAGGCTGCTATAGCGGCGTTGTAAGATGGTGAAAGGTGTACTCTGAGGCCTCCTCCTCGGTTCAGGGATGGACGTTCCCTTTTTACAAAAAACTACAAGTCACACGTTTACAAGTCACGTAGATGAGTGACGAAACGTTTCGCCGACAAAACCCTATGTCCAGATGAACAGATTCAACTTCTGGGAGTCAGCACTTTTGCACTGTGCTCCTAAAACAAAGTCCATAAAGAATTGGTTTGTCAACTTTGATGGAATTGCAACTTGGTTGGCTATGAGTTGAATTGGAATGCCAACTGTGAATAAGGGCTTATTGCCCAACATCAGTGCCTAACCTCACAATCCTGTTACAAAGAAGGGGAAAGCATTCTCAGAAAAGTAAAGGTACAGTAGTTGTCGCCATAACCGTGGTTATGTAGGAGTGCTAGGGGTGCCGCAGCACCCCCTCTTGGCGCTGAGAATATAATTGGAAAATACCCGTAGCTGTAAAAAATAACTATAAGTCTATGTTTGAATGTTGTGTTTTTGTACAGCAATTAACTTTTATAATATTGTTGCGACCTTGTGAAAGTCAAACCAGCAAAAACAGACTGACAGACAGATTACCAGCCTGCTAAGGATTATTACCAGTCAACGTGAATAAAATAAATGCTGAGATACGCCTCAGCCCACTCAGGTCACTCTTCCAAACGAATATGGTAGACACACATTATGAATTCACATAATAGAAACACGCACTTAACTCAAACGACCGGGCGTTTTTGTCACACACACACACACACATTCAGTCACAGTAAAACACACGCTATGAGTTTTTCAATAAAAAAATGAAGATCACACACATAAAACAAGGCACACAGACACAAATACCGCGAAAACAAATAGACCAGGAACCGGAAACGTCAGCACAAACACCCCCTGCTCTCGCCCAGTACCGTTTACTCAAAATACATTCCCACGGCTATGGTTGTGAGCCTCCATATTAATATCCATGTGTTTTTATGTAATTTTGGGTGTCCTTTGCAGTGTGTCTTGTTATATTTGGTATGCGCTACAACTGAGGGACACAATAACAAATTGCTCCGTTCATGTGCACTCACTTTGTTCTTGCCTAGTTATTGTCCGTAGCATATATTAGCATTTAGATTAGTTGTTTTGTTGATTACCTTGTTAATGTTGTTCTGCTGCTCCTTAATTTGTATTTTGTGTAAATAACCCTGCATCAGTGTGTCTCTTTTCTTCTCTCTTCTCAACTCTGTTTTTGCTACAGTAGCTATATTACATATATAGTACATCCTTACCAGGTTAGAGCTTTTTGGCCAACAGATGACACAAGTGTCACATTATTGCAGACAGACTTTGTTCATAAAATGTTATAATACACTCAGTCCAGGGAGCAAGCAAATGATAATATTTTATTTATTGTTAATTATTTTATTTTGTATTTTTCTTCTGCACGCTATGTTTACTGATTAGTGAGCAATTTTGAGCTTGGAAAAGACACTGTAAATAAAACATTCTTCTTCATATTATTATTTATTATCTATTTGGCCTGGAGCTCATTGTCTGTTTAAAAGATGGCGCTTGCATCGATCTGCAGCACATTGCAGTGAAACTAATTTTTGCCACAGAAGCTGAGCTGCTGACAATCAACTGAGAAATGAAGGAGCAGAGCTCACAGACATGACTTCATGCTAACAAACAACAGAGCAACAATCACTAATACGGCCTTTGAAGACACTGTGTCGATGGCACATGCCAGCACAAATGAAGAAGGTCTCGGTGGCAATGGCTGACTGTCAAATTTTTATTGATTATATTTGATTTAAGATAATACATGTCAGCGCATATGAGACTGTCCATTCTTCACTGAGACATATATAGCCATTGTATAGAATTATTGAATTTCTAACTAGTTAATGCTTCGACAGAAGGTTGTGGATTTATTACCTTCACATGGCTTAGTGAGGTGAGAAGAAGGAATCTTTATCTTTAAAAAAAACTCTATCCCACTGCTCTAAGCATTAAGCTTCATTGGGTTTTTGGAGTGGGCTATCACATTTTGGACTGATTATAAAATTTTTCGTGGTAATTACTGTGTTTATGTCAGGTAAATTAAACTAAACAGTAATTTACATATGAATTAAATAGATATTTTGAAAATTGAGAATATTCTGTGGCCCAAAACCACGGATGCTAATATTATGACATCTATAATGCTTATGAAACGTCCTCTATGATGGCTATTAAAGGTCCCTTCAGGCCAGAGCACATAGCATTCAGCGTTGATGTACTGCTGAGCTGGCACCTCATTTCCCTCACTGAGCTTTGAGCTGCAGTATGGCGCTGCTCCATGGCAGCCATGCAGAAGATAAGCCAGTCATGGGAGCTGTGCCGTGCTGAATTACATTCAAGTGAAGGGAGTCAGGCTACAAATGACCAGTCAGGGGTTTTTCTGCTTTGTCTCTTCCAGTTATCCTTATCGCTGCAGTGTCTGGCTCAGATCCTACAATGAAATCCATTTGCACATCACGTATTTACTTGATCCAATTGCAAACGGCTGCTGGCTGCATAAACACACACAGTGGGTGGTAGAAATGGAAGACTCCATAGAAAGTCTGGAGCGTCTTTAAACAAAAATGTGAATTGTTGGAAATGGGAAAATTGTTGAAAGGTGAGAAAAAGCCGGCCTCTGAGCCACAGTGTCAGGATAA
>JAJAGP010005738.1:0-29350 GCA_025084515.1 Ancistrus triradiatus | reverse complement strand
GACATCCAGCAGAGTGCCTAAAACCCCACTAACTGTGATAAAATCATGGTATACACACAGACAGGCCAGTCTCAAGTTATGCTTGCGTCTCTGAATGCATATCTTGAATATCTTTGAAAGAGATAGGAATTTTCCCATTGGAAGTCCTGAACGTTCCGCTATCCAAATATTCACGATCCATACCATTTTCTGGAAGGAAGTACATTTGAATATCAGTGTTTGACTGTACTGAGGTACATTTTCCATTGGACATTTTGTTTTATTGTTAGTGTTGTTGTTGTTTTTTTTTTTTTAAATAATCTACCAGACTTTCCTTCTCTCACCCCAGATTGCTGATGGGAGGAACTGGGAAGACTATATTCTGGTCACCCAGGATGGAGAGCTTCATCCAACTGACAATGAAATCGCTTTGCCCTTCAAGCAGGGCCGTGGTTTCAGCAAGCCCGAGTTTCAGGACCCTCTCATGGGAATCATCTCTGGCTCATCCAGCCCAGACGAGGGCAGCACTAACAGCAAGGACTCTGATTTTACCATTGTTAACCCTGCCGACTTTTGAAATTGTGAAATGCAGTCAGTCTGTCCTGTCTTTGACTTTGAACCTCTGTTGGAGGATAGGACATTCTGCTGATCCTATATATATGTGAACTCAGACTGACTGTCTTATGGACCCTTTAGTTCCTATAAATCTAGACTCTTTCATTACCTGCTACTTTAACTGAATTCCCATAGGTCTATATTATCTCCAAGGTCTGCTGGACACCTGTCTGTGTAACTGTATCTAGTGAACCAGTCCTTATGTGTGCAGCTTAGTTAATGCATCTTAAAAATGAACTGTAACGCCAACCCATTCACTACAACCTTACCTGCTTACTTGCTGACTAATACTGTACTTGTTCCTAATGCTGTCCTACTCTCACAATTGCCCTTTTGATCTGTCCATAAAGCTGAAGAGATGGATGCACTGTCTTAAACCTGATGGAAGGGTAATCTTAATTGAAGTGGACCCTATCAATGTATCACGTTTTCCAGCATTACTTGTTCATATGCAGTGCCTCAGTACCTGCCCTCAATATATACATAAACACACACACACTCCACTCAGCCAAAACGTTATACGGACCTGCCTAGTCACAGACCAGTCAATGTTAACTCCTGTCCATCATCAAAAGTGCCTACAGTGGGCATGTGAGTGTCAGAAGTGGACCTTGGAGCAATAGACAAAGGTCCCATTTGCTTTCCCATCATGTTGATGGTCAGGTATGCATGCACTGTGTACTTTGGCTAATTGATGGTACCAGGATGCACTGTGTGGTGGTAATAGTGTGATGCTCTAAGTACTGTTCTGCTGGGAAACCCTGAGTCCTGGTATTAATATGGATGTTAATTTGGTGTATAACACCCATCTTAACATTGTTACGGACCAGGTGGTTGTAATGTTTTGGCTGATGTTTTGGGGTGTGTGTATCCATCATGTCTTTCTGTTCTTCTTTTTTCTACAGTATTTTAACCCATATTTTGCCATGTAACATTTTGTTCATTTCCCATCCTTTTTTTAAGCTTGTCTAGTTTTTTTTTTTAGATGTACTTTGTCTAATTTATATTGATTCCAGTGATATCAGTATGCTCTTGCACGAGAGGGATGTCTGAATGTTATTAACCCCAGATTAAATAAAAAAGGCATTATTACTCTTGCCTGTCACCTGTCTCTGCAATATAGAACATGATTGTTATTTTCCAGCTGTAATGTGTCCATAAAGCGGTTTCTACAAACAATGTACTATTTAAGAGGATGTTGTAGATGTAACCAAATTTCACTGCAGAACCGATACATATGACTGATGGTTCCTGTTTCATTTACATTTACAGCATTTAGCAGACGCCCTTATCCAGAGCGACTTACAATTGATGCAATTTTACAATCCAAGCAATTGTGGGTTAAGGGTCTTGCTCAACGACCCAACAGTGGTAGCGTGGCAGATGTGGGATTTGAACCCTGGACCCTCTGGTTCATAGTAAAGTACCCTAACCACTAAGCCACCACAGTCCACTGTGCATATTGTTTCATTGCATATATTTGGTCACTTTATACCTTTGATTAAATTGAAGCCATCCCTTTGTTCAGGAAGGATTAGTGCATAGCACTGACTGTATACACTACTGGTTTGTTATCATGGAATATTCAGTGTTTTGGCTTTAACTAGTTCGTAGTGGACCAGAGGTTCTACCTTAATCGTGCCAAATAAAAATTGGTTGCCTTTCATCTTCCATTGTACTTAATATAGGTATGAGTGTGGTAACCTAACAGATATAGGGTTTGTAAAAATTCTAAATAGAGATGCAGCAATCTAATACACAAGCCCACCACCTCAGTGACCTGGTTTGAGTTCCAGTCCTGCCTTCTGGCCAGCTTGGGCTTTACATACAGGCAAGACTGGCCATGTCCGTGGTGGAGAGTAACCCATGTGATGGACCTGCTTCCTGTCCAGAGCACATGTATGCCTATGAGCTGTGTTTCGCAGGGTAGGCTTTTCCAGGAAAAGCAGGGTTAAAACGTGAAAAACACGTTTTAACCATGATTCAAAATGTATAGTGTTAACTGCAACCGGAATAGTTCCATTATCTGAAAGTTTTAGTGTTCATTAAAAGTTTTCTTGCACTAGGTGTTTATTAGAAAATATATTTCCCTCAGAGTTTGGTGATTATAGTATATGAACTCCCGTGGAAAATATGCCTACTGAGAATTTGCATTTATATTTCATAAAGGTACTATTTTAAGGTTTTGGCAGAATCCTGTAAGAGACAAATCCCACCACAAAGTATTCTAGAGCAGTAGGCCTGCTAGAACCTTGACCATGTGTTTTCTAATTGGGACAGAAGTGGGCAGGAGGCGGGCTGGTTTAATCCCATCCAGTCAGGACGCTAAAGTCAAATTTGCATGGCATAACTTCAATTGAAGCGGGGAGGAACTGTGGCCTGCTATTAATTTATTCAGTTCTTTTAGAGATTTTAGACATGGTGAGTAGTAGTAGTAGGAAGTCCAGAAGTAAAGCACATAAGACTGTTAGGCTCGTTTGTATACATAAAACGTTTGGGGTCGCGTGAGAGGTTTGGCGCCTGACCGAACTACACCGGTTCATGCTAATTAACCTCGTTAACTTGACGGACGAAAATGAGTATTTGTAGTTCGTAATATTAGACTAGTTGGAAAGTTGTCGTGCTTCTACCGCCATTATGCTGTTCTCACTTGTTGGCGGTGTAGATGTAAACCTTGTCCAGTCAGTTTTGAAGGTAACCAAGTGCTTTAAAGAAAAAAAATGGAAGGTGCCACGTTTTGCTACTACTTGTGGCTGTTTTTGGTTGTGTGAGCGTTAGCATACATGTTAGGCGTTCGATTTAAACGATCATGTTAAAGCAGTGAAACTGAGGCTCATTTAATTCAATCTGGCACCGTTTAATATATAATTGCACTTGCCTAATTTGGAAGACATAATGCAGAAAGTTAGTTAACGTTAATAATCGGGAAATTGACAATATATGTTTAGATATAGGTCGTTAGTAATACTCTGGTAATATAATCCCCCATCGTGGTTTAACCAAACGTTTTTAATATGACTGAGCCAGAGTTTGCTGGGTTTGTGGTTAAGTTTTGTGATTGTGTCAATCAGGATCTGCAAAAACAGCGTCATGGACTCCAGACTCCTCTGAAACTGGCCAACGGGTTCGTTTTACCTGAAGGTAAAACGACCCCAAACACCCTGTTTGTGGGAGGCATCGACATGAAGGTGAGCCATCAGGAAAGTTGTGAAAGTGTTTACCTTGGGCTGTGAACTTCCAATCCTCTAAAAATGTGTTTTTAAAATAATCCACCAGATGTTGCCTTCACATGTGATTGCTTAAAATAAGTATTTAATTGTGAGTAGTGATTGGGGGTCTTGATTTGACAAGCTTTTCTATGCACTCTGCATTCACACTAGAGAAGCCACAGAAGCACCTCAGGGTTAAGCCCTGAGGCTTTTCATTCCCCATGTAGTGGTGCTCCACAGCTGCACCTGGAGCAGAAAGCTTAAGCTTTCAGCATGTTCCTCAGAGTTTAGCTGTTCACACAATCACGAGAGGAACTGTGGCTGCAGTGTCTCTAGTGTGAACAATATCAGTCACCTGTAGGTATATCAAGGTGTTTATGGTTTCATTTGTGAATGGCTCTATCCAGCTTTGGCTAAATTGTTTAAAGCCTACTTTGTGTATATTGCAAGTCATTTTACTTTTGGTTGGAATGTATTGTGAGGTCTGACGAAGATCTACAGAATGATACAAGTTCTTGTTTTGTTTCTGCTCCGAAAGCTACTCAAGGAACTGAAGGTGGGAGGGTAAAGATTCAAGTTGATATTGTTGCCGCTGCTTTATTGCATCATATAAGTATAGGACTCGGTGTCATGCTTTTCAGCAGACAAATCATTTACATTTGGTCATATAACACACACACTTGTGATTGGTGCCTCTTACAGATGCAATTGACATATTGGTTTTCTGTTTTCTCTTTTTTGTTATTATTTCGGATGGCTAATGAGATTTCGTTGTGGAGCTTTGATTTGCTCAGCCTCTCCCTACCCGGTGTGCATGCCCCCTCTTTTATACTCTGTCTCACGGAGTGAAATTACAGGATTTTATGTGTGCACAGCATATTTCCATTGTAATTATGATGCAAACAGGCATTTTAGCGAGTGTTGAACTGGGAGGCGAGCCCAATGTGCTGCATTGACAAGATGCAGTTCTTGTTTCTCCACTGTTCTTGTTTGTTTTTTTGGTTCAAAATGGCCTTTGTGCTCTCACCTAATAGACTGTAATCTCGCTTTGCTTTGCATTTAAAATATTTGCAGTGGAAATAGAGGGAGCATTTGAATTTCAGATTAGAAAAGCTTAAAAAAAACATGCAATTATCTCCAGTGGCTAAAATGCAGCTCAAGTGCTTGTCTGGATATTTTCTGTCTCTTAAGGTGGAAGAAAACGAGATTAAAGACTTCTTTGCGCGATACGGCACTGTGAAAGAGGTCAAGATCATCACCTACCGGGGTGGAATCTGTAAAGGGTGAGGGTCAAATACAGATGAACCTTGCTCTCTGAATGTACCTCATTCTGGAAATGGTTTAGATGTCAGGAGCTAAGGGTGGAATATCTGGCAAATATACCATATCTATGGGATTTTGAATGGCTATCCATGATGATATGATTACTTTTCTTTTCTGGTTTTTAATATTAATTTGGAACCGAACGCTTGTTGTCTCTACTAATAGTGATATAGCTTTAAAAAAGAACATCGGACCACTTAGGCTTATAAACAAACTAGCATGTCCCGGTAAATAATCACCATGTTTTAGGTGTCCATATATAATAAAACTTCTTTTGTTGCTAGACCATAAATAACTTGTAACTGGAAATAAAATATGGATTTAGATTTGGATGCAGTCATTTCACTACATTTTTGTGTACTTTAGAGGAATTGCAGTGTTAGAAAACATTTGTGAATTGTTAATCCATAATGAGGGTGAACTATTTATAGAAGTCACTTAAAATCCTCATTTTAGACTGTTTTGATGGACATGACCCTTTTTATTTTACTGCATTTCAGTTGTTTGTGAAGAGTCATTTGCCTCCTCCTGTAAATGGAGTAAAAGCCCACCCACATTACAGCAAAGCATGAATCATCTAGAAATGCTTCGTATAAATAACTTCTGTAGTGGTAGTTTTTGTAAAAAAAAAAAAATTAATTCAACATTCACAGTAAAACAGTGCATAAAGCTTGAATGAAATGCCTATCCAATTATACTTGTTTTAACTTGTATTCTTTTTATAGACTGCTGCAATTTTATCTTTTTCCCTTGTGCAGGTACGGGTTTGTTTACTTCAGTGAGGATGTTGATATCCAGACTATCGTTGAGGTAAGTAGGTCACTGCTAACTTGAATTACTTTTCCTGCAGGGAGCACGTAATATCCGTTATTTAGTTGCTTATTTGGGTCATGTTATCTTGTCCTTACAGTGCTGATGTTTAATGGCATGTCTCTCTGTCACAGCAACAGATCACTTTCAAAGGGAAGAAACTCAAACTGGGCCCTGCCATCATGAAGGAAAGGAATTCTCGTGAGTTATGCTTCCTAATGTTATGTCCTTGGTTTAAAGGGTCAAGTCAGACTAATCACATTTACACAGTTGTGCTTAATGTACTTGTTACTGTATTTTTATATCTGTAAATGATGGGAAAAGGCTTACAGCGTGAAATGGAACACTAATGGAATGTAAATCTAGGGTATTGTAACTTAACAATAAGTTATAATAATAAATATAACTTAAAATTAGATAGTCTAACTTGCAAAACTTATGCTGGTCCCAGAACATTTGAGTGGTGATCTCTCAGTAATGTCCAGCTTTTTTTGGACACGTTCCCATTACGAGATATTGCACTCATTATGCTTGTCATGTGTAAGTCTACATATAGGCAGTTGGCAGATGCCCTTATCCAGAGCAACTTACAACCCAAGCAATTGTGGGATAAGGATCTTGCTCAATGTCTCAATGTCTTGGTGGAGGTGGGATTTGAACCCTGGACCTTCTGGTTCACAGTCCTGTACCTCACCCACTAATCTATAACAGTCCCACAACAAATGCAGGTAAATACAGGTAGTCCCTAGTTTGCAAGGTTTTATTTATTAGTTTTTTTACTCCTGATGGGCATCTGATAATAAACAGAAATACTAATTCAGCTCATGAATTTCGTTTTTTTTTCCCTGGGTGAGCAATATGTAGCATGCTAACGTCTAGTAATCAGGAATGCGAGACGTAGGGAGTGACATGGCAGGAGTGATGAGTGCTGGGAGATGAGTGAAGAAAAGCCACAGTTGTGACCTAACCATTTTTTTTTCTGTTTTTTACTTTTGATTCATTATCAATAAGTTGCATGAGATATTTATACTTTGTCATAAAATAAGCTTTGTGTAAAATGTTTGCTCAACTGTACAGTGGGGCAAAAAAGTATTTAGTCAGCCACTGATTGTGCAAGTTCTCCTACTTAGAAAGATGAGAGAGGTCTGTAATTTTCATCATAGGTACACTTCAACTATGAGAGACAAAATGAGAAAAAAACATCCAGGAAATCACATTGTAAGATTTTTAAAGAATTTAATTGTAAATCATGGTGGAAAATAAGTATTTGGTCACCCACAAACAAGAAAGATTTCTGGATCACAGACCTGTATCTTCTTCTTTAAGAAGCTCTTCTGTCCTCCACTCATTACCTGTATTAATGGCACCTGTTTGACCTCGTTATCTGTATAAAAGACACCTGTCCACAGCCTCAAACAGTCTGACTCCAAACACAGCCATGGTCAAGACCAAAGAGCTGTCGAAGGACACCAGGAATAAAATTGTAGACCTGCACCAGGCTGTGAAGAGTGAATCTACAATAGGCAAGCAGCTTGGTGTGAATAAATCAACTGTGGGAGCAATTGTAAGAAAATGGAAGACATACAAGACCATTGAGAATCTCCCTTGATCTGGGGCCTCTCGCAAGATCTCATCCCATGGGGTCAAAATGTTCATGAGAACGGTGAGCAAAAATCCCAGAACTACATGGGGTGACCTGATTAATGACCTGCAGAGAGCTGGGACTAAAGTAACAAAGGCTACCATCAGTAACGCACTACGCCGAGAGGGACTCAGATCCTGCAGTGCCAGGCGTGTCCCCCTGCTTAAGCCAGTACATGTCCAGGCCTGTCTGAAGTTTGCCAGAGAGCATATGGATGATCCAGAAGAGGATTGGGAGAATATCATGTGGTTAGATGAAACCAAAATAGAACTTTTTGGTAAAAACTCAACTCGTCGTGTTTGGACGAAGAAGAATGCTGAGTTGCATCCCAAGAACACCATACCTACTGTGAAGCATGGGGGTGGAAACATCATGCTTTGGGTCTGTTTTTCTGCAAAGGGGACAGGACGACTGATCTGTGTTAAGGGAAGAATGAACGGGGCCATGTATCGTGAGATTTTAAGCCAAAACCTCCTTCCATCAGTGAGAGCAGATGGAACGTGGCTGGGTCTTCCAGCATGACAATGATCCCAAACACACCGTTCGGGCAACGAAGGAGTGGCTCCGTAAAAAGCATTTCAAGGTCCTGGAGTGGCCTAGCCAGTCTCCAGACCTCAACCGTACAGAAATGTGTGGAGGGAGTTGAAAGTCCATGTTGCCCCAAAACATCACTGCTCTAGAGGAGATCTGCATGGAGGAATGGGCCGGAATACCAGCTACAGTGTGTGCAAACTTGGTGAAGACTTGCAGGAAACGTTTGACCTCCGTCATTGCCAACAAAGGTTATGTTACAAAGTATTAAACTGAACTTTTGTTACTGACCAAATACTTATTTTCCACCATAATTTATGATTAAATTCTTTAAAAATTTTACAAAGTGATTTCCTGGATTTTATTTCCTCATTTTGTTTCTCATAGTTGAAGTGTACCTATGATGAAACTTACAGACCTCTTCATCTTTCTAAGTAAGAGAACTTGCACAATCAGTGGCTGACCAAATACTTTTTTAGGATGGATACTTAGGATGGATTTGATGGAACGTATCCCCATCATAAACAGGGACTATCTGTAGAGTAAAAATTTGTACGACTTAGCGGTGCAGTTGTACTGAATGCAGTCATGTTCCTGATTTAATGGCGAACATCTGGTTCCAAAGGTTATTGCACTTTGAGTGGTCGACCAATCGTCATAACGGAAGTGCATCTAAACTGCGAAAACGGAGCACAGTGTCCAGTAAATGCCAAGACATTTGCTTCTGTGCATAACTGCCACTGAAGCTTGTGCATCCAGGCATGACTCGGAATCATGCATTAAAATCTGTTCGTTCAGTGAGCATTAATTTTTCATCCTATTTAATCAGCAAGCACACGATTGCTCCAGACGCCCAAAGATGCACAGCTTTCAGTCTGCTGTGCTTTTCACTATACGTTTATTGAACGAACAGCACAATATTGCAATTAGATGTTTGATCTTTTCATTAACTGAAGTATTTAATTCCACCAAGATTAATGAATAATATAAACAGTTTTTGTGAACATTCATTGCTTGCATTTTAATGAAATTGTGATGGAAGACAGGCTTCCTGAGTAGTCGAAAAGCAATTGCCTGTGTGCTATGATATTGCTAAAATATTAATCCGTTCAGAGATGATTTGTATTTTACCTAAAACAAACCATATAACTGTTACTGTGACTATATTTACGTCAGCATGTCTTCTCTGCATACTTATTAGGATGTGCTCTTGTAATTCAGGATCTGTCCAGTCTACTATGATTGGTCCATCTCAGTGGTTAAGCCCCTCTCCCTACATTTACTGTACCTGTTGCCCTCCCAGCCTGGCCAGACCATCACCTGTAATTAGTGGTGGTGCTCAGTACCTGCAGGTAAATGCCCGTCTGACATTTGTGTTCTTCATAATGCATTAGGTGTTTATGCATCAATAATGCATTAATTAGCTGTGCACGTTTTGGTAATGTGGAACAAGTGTTTGGTAGCACTTGGTCATTTCTTATTTTATCTTCTCCAGCCATATTCCTACCCAAGCTTTCCAGGAATAGTGATCCCTCAAGTGCCTATGAACTATGCACAGACAACATATGCCTACCCGGTATGTGCCTGCACACAGTCATTCTACCCGCTGTTCCAAATAATCTCACGATTTTTCAGTGTGAATGTCTGGGATTTTGCCACTGTGATATCTCCTTACGTAGACGTGACTTTCTCTCAGATTACGTACAAGCTGCATTGCACTGTATTGGGCAGCTAGGTAAATTTATCATTAACAAGGCAACTGTAGAGATGGTCAGTTTAAAAAAAATGCAGAAGAGATCTGTTCGAGATCCAGTATTTCCACAGTAGTTGAGACCTCCACGTTGGTCCAACATGAACAGAGAAACTAAAGAATCAGTACAAACTGAATAGTCAGCAATTAGGTAGGTGACGTTAAAATATCATGAGGTGTCAGTCTCTAATATTACACTACGAAAAATGGATATACAACCTCAATTCCAATGAGGTTGGGACGCTGTGTAAAATATAAGAACAGAATACGATGATTTGCAAATCCTTTTCAACCCATATTCAATTGAACACACTGCTTCCTTGCCACTGTCGCCCTAGGCTTGCTCAATTTGGGATTGGATGTAGTTACTAGGAGATAATCTAAACTTGTGAAGTTGCTTTGAGACAATGCTCCATTGTAAAAAGCGCTATATAAATAAATCTGACTTGACTTGACAAAGACAAGATATTTGATGTTCAAACAGAAACTTCACTCATTTTGAATTTGATGTCTGCAACACGTTC
The DNA here is from genome assembly GCA_025084515.1 of Ancistrus triradiatus. Taxonomy (NCBI): domain Eukaryota; kingdom Metazoa; phylum Chordata; class Actinopteri; order Siluriformes; family Loricariidae; genus Ancistrus; species Ancistrus triradiatus. The sequence goes on along the minus strand of JAJAGP010005738.1, from coordinate 18,967 downwards.
CAGAACAGTTGGGACAGGGACAACAAAAGACTGGGAAATTTGAGGAATGCCCAAAAAACACCTTTTTGGAACATTCCACAGGTGAACAGGTTAAATGGAAACAGGTGTGTGTCATGATTGGGTATAAAGGGAGCATCCCTGAAAGGATCAGTCGTTCACAAGCAAGGATGGGGTGAGGTTCACCACAAATAGTCCAATAGTATAAGAACAACATTTCCCAACGTTGAAGTTGCAAAGAATTTAGGAATTTCATCATCTACGGTCCATCAAAAGATTCAGAGAATCTGGAGAAATCTCTCCAAGTAAGCGGCAAGGCTGAAAACCAACACTGAATGGCCGTGGCCTTTGATGTCTCCGACATCATTCTGTAACGGATATTAGCACATGGGCTCAGGAACACTTCAGAAACCCACTGTCACTGAACACAGTTTGTCACTCCGTCTACAAATGCAAGTTAAAACTCTACCATGCAAACCAAAAGCTATATATCAACAACAGCCAGAAACGCCGCCGGCTTCTCTGGGCCCAAGCTCATCTGAGATGGACTGACGCAAAGTGGAAATGTGTCCTGTGGTCTGATGAGTCCACATTACAAATTGTTTTTAGAAATCATGGACGTCGCGTCCTCGGGGCAAAAGAGGAAAAGGACCGTCCGGATTGTTATCAGCGCTAAGGTCAAAAGCCAGCATCTCTGATGGTATGGGGGTGTGTTAGTGCCCATGGCATGGGTAACTTGCACATCTGTGAAGGCACCATTAATGCTGAAAGGTACTTACAGTTTTGGAGCAACATATGCTGCCATCCAAGCAGTGTCTTTTTCAGGGACGTACCTGCTAATTTCAGTAAGACAATTGCCAAGCCACATTCTGCACGTGTCCCAACAGCATGGCTTCATAGTAAAAGAGTGCGGGTACTAGACTGGCCTGCCTGAAGTCCAGACCTGTCTCCCATTGAAAATGTGTGGCGCATTATGAAGCACAAAATACGACAATGGAGACCCCGGACTGTTGAGCAACTGAAATTGTACATCAACCAAGAATGGGTAAGAATTCCACATACAAATCCTCAACAGTTAGTGTCCTCAGTTCCCAAACACTTATTGAAAGGTGATGTAACACAGTGGGAAACATGCTCCTGTCCCAACTGTTTTGGAACATATTGCAGGCATTACATTCAAAATGAGTGAATATTTGCAAAAATCAATCAAGTTTATCTGTTTGAACATCAAATATCTTGTCTTTGTAGTGTATTCAATTGAATATGGGTTGAACAAGATTGGCAAATCATCGTATTCTGTTTTTATTTGTTTTACACTACGTCCCAACTTCATTAGAATTGGGGGTGTACTAGAGAGAAATACACCAGTCAGTTGTAACGTTAAAACCAACTGCCTAATCTTGAAGCGTAGATCCTCCTCGTATCGCCGAAGTTCTGTTCTTTGAGGCATGGAATCCACAAGACTTGTAAAGCTGTCCTGTGGTGTCTGGCACCAAGATGTTAGCAATGGATCTTTTAAGTACTGTAAATTGCAAGATGGGGCTTCCATGGTTTGTCCAGAACATTCCACAGATACATGATCAGATTTATATCCTGGGAAATTTGAAGGTCAAGTTAACGCACCTTTGCAGTGTGGCATTATCCTATTAAGAGACCACTGCCATTAGGGAGTAACTTGGGCTGCAGCACTGTTTAGGTAGGTTTTACACGTCAAAGCGACATCCACATGAGTGCCAGGACCCAAGCAGAATGTTGCCCCGAGTGTCACACTGTCAGTATTACTCATTTCACCGGTCACTGGTTTTAATGTTATGGCTGATCAGTGTATATGATTTTCTGTAGGTGTTGCCAAACTCTTGCCTGGCACAGTATTTCGTTATGATGGCAATCAGTGTTTATTTGAGACACCTTCTTAAAAACCCTATAACAATTTGCCAGTTTGGTAGCACGGTGGCTCAGTGGGTAGCACTGTCGAATAAATGATGATGAATTTGCAAGTTTAACAAACATGTCAGTTACTTATAAAACCAGAAAGACTGAGACAAACTATATAACACTAGTTTTGTAAGGAAAAAAAAAATTAACCTTTGATACAAAAGAGTTTAGAGTGAGAGTATCAGATTGTTATAAAGTTGTTATCCTTACTAGGATAATTAACCTACTTAACCCATATATTACCTTGGCAGATACTTTAGCTGCTGTAGTAAAGCAGTTGTAATGACACAAGTAACAGTGCAGCCTCTGGTGGAGAATGTTCTCCTTTTACAGTCATGTGCAGGGTCTTCCTTGGCTACTGGTCAGTACTACAGTATGGTACCCATGCACCATTTTAACTATGCTAAAGTCTTAGGCATTCTATATCTACTTGTTCTTTGTTTAAGTTTTCGGGTCACTGCACTTGTTCTACAATTACAGATTGTAGTCCATCTGTTTCTCTCCATCCAATGTTAGTTCCCTTTACTCTGTTCTCTAATGGTCAGGATCCCCACAGGTCAGGTACTATTTAGGTGGTAGATCATTCTCAACCCTGCGGTGACATTAACGTGATGGTGTGTAGTGTGTGTTAACTTAAAAGTAATGAGGCATTAGACCATGAGCCGGTGTAGATAAAAAAGAACAAAGGTAACAAATAAATGAGTAAATAATAATAAATGAGTAAGGTTAAAAATGTTTGATTTTGAATTGTGCCATGTAGTAAATTCTCTGGCAATTTGCTATGACCGTTTTGTTTGTAGGAATGGTGTAGTGTTGCGATTTATATACCTGCAACCCTCTGCAGAACTTCTGTTTTAGGATGACTTTTTAACGAAGGTGTGCTCAATAATTATTGCAGTCCATCAGTGACTGCATTTCATTAAAAGGTCTTTAACCATTAGAGGGCGCTGCTGGCTTAAACTGTAAACTTGAGGGGCGCTTGCACAGGAGTGATGCGCATTATGTAGTCTTTTTTTTTTTTTTTTTTTTTTTCTTCTTAAACACTTTATCTGTGTTTCTTTGCCCTTGTAGAACTATGTGGACTGTGGGGTTCAGACGCTACTGACTCTGCTGTAGTCTGTTTTAGGTGTGGACTGACTTCCAGGTAAGAATCCCTTTCCCTGCTGCCTTTTTCAGTGTATTCGACCTGCTTGAAGAGAAATACAGTGACCTTCCACATTTCTGTTTTTTTTGCTTCTTTTGGTGGGGGGGGGTGTATTTTATTCGCTCTACATAACAAAGTACCGAAAAAGGCCTAGAGTACAGTACTGTCCTATTAACTGCCAGGACGCACCCAGTTTAACCCTTCAGTTAATTACCAGTCTAAATGCTTCGGTGGTGGTACAATCACCAAAGTGTGCTGGACTGGTCTCTTCTGAGCATCACTCCTTTTAAAGGGATAGCTTTTGGAGCTGCTACATGATCTGAGATGTAACTTGTCCTGCCCATAGTTTATGCCTTTTACACATTTTCAAGAAATGTTTAATAACCCTAAGTTGAATTTCAACGTTGTGCATGTTGTTCTACAAAAATGTATATTACCAGCTGGGTATATACAGGTTAGATCTTAGGAGAATTTTTCAAGTTACTAAAGACTTGTCTCAAGCACCAGCCATAATTAGTGACTACACACTATCATTCAGTGACTTGCATTACAGTCAAAGATCGCATTATTTGGTACACCTTCTTGTTTCTACACTCATTTCCCATTTTATCAGCTTCACATATCATATACAGTGGTATGAAAAAGTTTGGGCACCTCTGATAATTTTCATGATTTTCTTTATAAATCATTGGTTGTCCAGCTCAGCAATTTCAGGTAAATATATCATATAGCAGATGAACACCGTGATATTTGAGAAGTGAAATTAAGTTTATAGGTTTTACAGAAAGTGTGCAGTAATTATTCAAACAAAATTAGGTAGGTGCATAAATTTGGGCACCTTTGTCATTTGAATACCTTTAGCACTAATTATTGGAACACAAAATTTGTTTTGTAAGCTCATTGACCCTTGATCTACATACACAAGTGAATCCAACTATGAGAAAGTGTTAAGGTGGCCAATTGGAAGTTTTTCTCCTCTTTGCATCTTCTCTGAAGAGTGGTAACATGGGAGCCTCAAAACAACTTCAAATGGCCTGAAAACAAAGGTTGTTCAACATCATGGTTCAGGGAAAGGGAAAAGCTCTCTCAGAGATTTCAGCTGTCAGTTTCCACTGTGAGGAACATAGTGACGCAATGGAAGACCACAGACACAGTTCTAGTTAAGGAACTCCCGAAGTGGCAGACCAAGAAGAATCTCAGATAGGCAGAGGCGAAGGATGGTGAGAACAGTCATAGTCAAGCCACAGACCACCTTCAAAGACCTACAACCTCATCTTGCTGCAGATGGTGTCACTAATCATCGTTCAACTATACAGCACACTTTGCACAAGGAGAGGCTGTATGGGAGAGTAATGCAGAAGAAGCCTTTTCTGCAGACACGCCACAGTCACTTGAGGTGTGCTACAGCACATTTGGACAATCCAGCTTCATTTTGGAATAAAGTGCTGTGTACTGATGAAACTAAAATTGAGTTATTTGGACATAACAAGGAGCGGCACACATCCCAAGACAAACATTTGCTACCCACAGTAAAATTTGGTAGCGGTTCCATCAGGCTGCGGGACTGTGTGGCCAGTGCAGGTACTAGGAATCTTGTTAAAGTTGAGGATCGCATATTCCAGTTAATATCTCCAGATTCTTGAGAACAATGTTCAAGAATCAGTGACAAAGTTGCACCGAGGCCAACGACCCAAAACCCTGCTCAAAATCTACTAAGGCATTCATGCAGAGGAACCAGTACAACATTCTGGAATGGCCATCTCAGTCCCTAGACAAATGTGAGCTGTCCATGCTCGGAAACCATCAAACCTGACTGAACTGGAGATGTTTCTAAAGAAGAATGGTCCAAAGCACCTTCAACCAGAATCCAGACTGGAAGCTGTAGGAAGCGTTTAGCGGCTGTTATTTCTACAAAAGGAGGATCTACTAAATTTTAATGTAATTTTTCTGTTGGGGTGCCCAAATTTATGCACCTGCCTAATTTTGTTTGAATAATTACTGCACACTTTCTGTAAATCCTGTAAACTTCGTTTCACTTCTCAAATATCACTGTGTTCATCTGCTATATGATATATTTAACTCAAGTTGCTGATCTGAACAACCAATGATTTATAAACTAAAATCATGAAAATTATCAGGGGTGCCCAAACCTTTTCATACCACTGTACCTACAACACATCAGTGTCACTGCAGTGCTGGGAATGATCCTCCACCCAAATAGTACCTGAACTGGGGGGTCCTCACCATTAGAGAAAAGAGGATGAACAAAGTATGTACAGAAACAGATGGACTACAGTCTGTAATTACGTGTGTGTGTGTGTGTGTTTGTGGTAAAATGTTTGGGTGTGTGTAGGATAGAAACTAGAACAAGGTCTTCTCAGACGTTTTTGACCATGACGATCCCCTGCCTGACCTTTTCAGATTCAACAAGAGTCAAAGTAGAGGCTGACATCTTGATGGAAATCAAAATATTGGTGCGATCGTCAGGATTCTACCTCTGGTGTGACTTATCAGTGTGTTTGTGTTTTTGTACTCGAGTCAGCCAGAATCATGATGGGATTGAGCAGAGAGCCACACACTGCATGTGGGTGAGCGTGCTTTTCTCTGGAACACTAGACACACTGGTTAATGTCAGTTTCTTATTGTTGTCTTTTGTGTTTTTGCTTTACTGTACCAAACCTTTAAAGACACTTTTAAGATCACAAATGTGTATTTATATTTTATGTTTATTATTTATGTTTGCTTATTTTAATGTTCGGTGCACCTCTGTCACTCTCCAATGCTTGTTGATTTTGAGGAGAGATGACTGTTCTCGAGGCTTCTGTACATTGTTCAGCTAATTTGGTTCCGGTTCAGTTTTATGCAAGTCAAACTGACAAAGCTCTATTAATTAACTTAATTTCCATCTCACAGGTTTATTTTCAGCGTTCATTGAAATGCTTGAATTGGAATTTGGCTTTGCCAGGTTGATTAACTCCGTTGTGAAGAGAGGTCAAAAATCACTGCATTAAATCAAACAGTTAAATCTTTTAACGTCAACTCTGGAAGGAAAAAAAAAAACAAAAAAAGCTTGGGTTTGGCATGTTTTAATTCACTCTGTAATAATGGAAAGACTTTGCTTCACTTTCTATCACAATGTGAAATGTATGGGTTTTATGTTCTGGATCACTTTTTGTTTCTTCTACATGTTAATGGGTACATTACTGTTCACTGGACATTTTATGTGGGAGGAAAACGTTTAAAAGATTTTGGGTGATTTTTGTTTGGAATGGTCATGGTTGTAAAATCTTGACTGGTACTAAACGGTAGTTGTTCCACTGTGCAGCTGGTAACTGATCAGATTAGTAACTGGACTGTATCTTGATTTCCCTGTGCCTCATGGGAACTGTAGTTTCTACTCTGAGTGATGGCATTGGTCGATCACAGACCTTTTGGTTTTGCATGCGTGCTAGTTTACGGTTTGGTGTCTTGTCTTGTTTAAAAGAAATAAAGTTGAAGTTAAATAACTGGGGCTTCTGCCTTGTTTGCCTTATGATGAATGAGTACTGTGGGTACTTCATTACAGATGCATCCCCCACACATGAGTATTTGATGGGATGGGTGCTTTTCCATTTAACAATCACTTATTTCCTATTAAAAATAAAGGTCGACAAGAAAAATAATTGCTTAAATTACATTTCATTTACTTTGTAACTGAAGAGGGGAGGCACAGTGGCTCAGTGGGTATCACCGTCACCTCACAGAAAGAAGGTCCTGGGTTCAATTCCCAAGTGGAGCAGTCTGGGTCTTTCTGTGTGGAGTTTGCTTGTTCTCCCCGTGTCCGTGTGGGTTTACTCCAGTTTCTTCCCACAGTCCGAAAACATGCATGTTAGGTAAATTGGTTATTAATTGATTAGGTTAAATGCATTTCTTTTTTGAAGGACAGGGCCCAGACTCCATGTTCTCTTCGTATTCTGTCTCCACATTCTCTCTAGCTTTGCACTATAGAGACAGATTATGAAAACGTATTTAATATATTTGAGTTTCTATTTACTCACATTAACAAAAACAGCATCAAGCTAACCTGTTTCTGATCCTGCGCAATGCTTAAAATAACTGTGGTAGCCTAGTGGTTAAGGTACTGGACTATGGACCAAAAGGTCCAGGGTTCAAATCCCACCTCTGCCAAGCTGCCACTGTTGGGTCCTTGAGCAAGACCCTTAACCCACAACTGCTTGGGTTGTAAGACTGTATCAATTGTAAGTCGCTCTGGATAAGGGCGTCTGCTAAATGCTGTAAATGTAAGCATACGACCTATTAGTCTGCTGCATGTGTACAACTACTGTTGGTCTAGAACTGCGTATGGCTCTGTGCACATGACTGCATCTCAGTAGTGCCGGTTGACAAATGCTCAGTAAAGTTTATATAATCTAATAATTTATAGAATACATTTGATTCACAGCTCGTGTTGTATCGAAACCCCCGTATCGAAAAAAAATGAGTATTACTATGTGTATCGTGACACCCCTAATATATACACTGTATATAAAACTCGATGTAACCTTGTGTCGCTGAAATGTCCACTGATGCTGAAGGCAACGTCAAAGAAAAAACCCACTAAATTGGCCCGCTAGTTTTGATGTAATCTTGTGTATGGATTTAACTTCGTGTCCATCTTAAAATGGCCATTGATGCTGATAGCTACATTTTAAATAAAATAAAAAACCTAACTTGTTTACAGGAAACGCACTTAAATATGTATTTATAAGATTTGATATGCGCATGTGTTGGGTTCGTATTCATTGAAACCCATTTTGTCCAAAACAACAACCCTAGTCCAAACTAGTGATTCAGTGAATTAAAAATTCTTGGCCAAAATCCAAATTTTGAACACACCGGTCTAAAAACAAAAAAGATTAGGGGTGGGGATGCCTCACATGAACAGTGGTTATCAGTGCTTGTTTATGGTCTCTGGAGATGGTCTCATTGATCAGCTGCTGCTCAAAATGAACGTCTGCACTGAGCAGGGCAGGAAAGTGAGGGGAAACGTGCAGCTTCTTAAATTACTTTATCACTGCTAAAATGATTTGAAGTGTTACATTTCACAGTTAAGTTTAGGGTTTTCTTTTAACACATCTGGCACATCTGCCATCTCGATTTCTAGTGACAGTTTCCATCCCAGCATTTTCTAGCAGTCCTGCATCCAGTCCTGCACTGAATCAACTTCTCTGTCCCATGTTTTCTTAAATCACGTCCTCTGCTATTTAGGGTGGCACGGTTGTCCCAACCTCAGACTCCTTTGCAGTCGATCTGTGGGTGTTTTGTTTTCCCATGTGGCATGTACGGTATGTATTCGATCAACTGAGGTTTTCCATAGTATTCAAAACTTAGGACTGTGAATTCCAAAATCAATCTTTCAAGGTTGATTTTGAGGTATGTTTCGAACCATTTTGTTGCATTTCCAACTTTTCACCTTCACTGGGGTCCTGGTTATCAGGATTTGTTATACAGTACTGTGCAGAAGTCTTAGGCCACCATTAGATTTGTTGTTTTAGCAATGGTTTAATGACCATATATAATACATTGTCGACAATTTGACCTAAAAATTTAAAACTTTGGTTTGTCACTCTGCAATATTCTTCCACTGGTCTTCATTCCAGTCTGGGTGAGCTTTAGCATAACTTAGCCTTTTCAGCCTGTTTCCCTTCCCTTCTCGTCTGCTACCCTTTCAAAAAAGGAGTTTGTGCATACCTGAGCCGTTTGCCAGTTGTTCTATCAGAGAATTTTCTTGGTATTCCAGATCTTGACATAATGGAGAACAGGTCCTCATTTCAGTTGCTGTTGAATGTACACACACCACCAGGAAATTTAGTACGGCTGTACCTGATTTGGATTCCGAAGTTCCGAACCATTAAAAAACACAATTACTTGGAAAAATGACCTGTAATAGTTCATTGAAATATGGTGAAAATGTTTTGTTGCATATAGAGGTTGTCAACTGCTTTTCATTAGAAAACACTGGACAATGTTTTGTTTTGGGTTTTTTTTCCCCCCCAGAAAGTCTTGTTGCTTTTATTATAGACAATGGCTGGATTTCTAACCAAAATGTTATGAACATTTATGAAATTGACAGAAAAATTTGTGAATAAAGTCATGTTTTTATCCACTACAGTTATTCAGATAAACTTTAGATGATGTAAGCTACCACCAGTAGGCGTGGCATCCAAACAAGCCAAAATGGAGTAATTTAACTCTCTTTGCTTTTAGCGGAATAAACTTTGCAGCCATTTTACAATGTTTTGATGGCTATGTTCTTTGCAATTCGGAGTCACTGGGCAGGACGAGCAGTGGACCACCTAAAGATGGCTGAAATGTGTGCGTGCATTGGTTCTTTATTCATTCATTCATTTTCATATCTGCTCAGTCAGGTACATTATAATTTTAGCAGTCATGCTCACATTCAGTCGGGTCAACTATGAAATCAGATCTAAACATAGCCATACCGGTTTGGTCTGATCAGGTGGATTGTAATCATGTGACTTATTGATACGTCATCATTTATTCGAAAAATACTTTTTTATTGCCTTTTATAACATTTTGGCTTTAGCAATATTTTAACTTTTTCCCTCTCATCCTAGCGTAAAACTCTCTTGCGATATCTGAATGTTTTGGGGGTTTTATTTATTGTTTTTATTATTTATTTATTTATTTCAGGTTTTTCTTTGCACATTTTCAGAATTCGCAAAGTCTTGGTGGATGGAAAACCCGCTACGTCAAGCTGAACACGAAAATAATTTCAGATTTCTTGTATCGTAGTAATTTGGAGAAACATTCAAATGGACTTGTTGAAGTTAGTTCAGTAAACTGTATTTTTAACATAGCCGTTTATCCTTGGGTGGCACAGCACAGCCACTCTGAGTGTGTGGTACCAAGACCTCAGTGCTGTTTGTGTTGTTGGCTGGTCCCTGGGTGGGAGTTCCTCAAAGCATCATGGTGTCTGGTGCTCAACTGAGTTTCCCTGTAGAACTTCTACCTGGCTAGAGGACACAGAGTCTGTTTGGCAGTGTTAGTCATAGCACCGCTATAAAATGCTTGTGCAGAGTCCCAAAATCAAGTTCACCTCAGCTCAGGAGAACATCCAGTGAGTCCCCAATTAGCTTTAATGTGTGCAGCTTGGGATTATTTACAAACAGACACACTGGGCAGAGGGAACTGAGGAAAGCCTTGCTTCTGTTGTAAAACTAAGGGTTTTAACTAGGGTTATCTCTTCTGTGCTGTAATGAGACCACAGAGTGGGTTTGATGAAACAAGCAAGATCTCTCATGGGTTCCTATACCCAGCACTGAGGACTGGCTCAGCAGTAAGCTACAGCGCTTGCACTGAGGACCGTACCCCCCCGACTCAGTCCACATACTACAGTGCTAAAGAGGTTTGTACAGTACAGGACAGTACTTCAGGGTTGTGTGGGGGCTGGGTTCTAACCTGCAGCACAGGGAACAAGCTGGGAGCCAACACTAGAGGGTGCCTGTCCATCACAGGGCACATGAACACACACCCACATGTAGCTCATCTACACAGAGACACTCCATGGATGGCAATTACCTTAATGTATGTCTTTGGAATGTGGGTAGAAATGCAGAACTCTACACAAGCAGCCAGTTCTCAAACCTGGGTCTTTAGAGCTGTGAGGTGACAGCACTAACCTCGGAACCACTGTGTCTAATTAATATGTTAATCATTATTATTTTCCAGACTACTTGCCATGTGACGTGCAGAATAGTACACCATGGTTTCTCCTTTGAATTGCGTTATCTGTAACCATCATATTAATACAAGCAGCGGGTGGAGGAGAAGCACAGTTTGCATACAGATGTGTCCTTGTGTAGGTTGCTTGCAGTAACCCATGTCTGTGCTTTTTGTTGTCTATTCAGCATCTCAGTATTCTTATATTGGGCTGATTTTATAACAGCCATTTCTAAATAGGCAAGGATCCGTCCTTTTGTATCCATGAAGGTGACTAGGGTTGAACACATTGATGAAAGAGCATGGTTTGTTGTTTTCATTCGTTTCTGGGGTTTATTTGGTTTTTTGTTGATCTGTTGTTTGTTTCTGGGTAGTTGCTCATTTATAGAAGTGTAGTTAGTTCTCCTGTGTATTTGTGCACATTGTGTCATCATCGGGCTTCCATGACCGGTTCGGCTTTGTCCCATGATGTATTGACCGCCTTAAGAAAACAAGTTTGCTGCAGTAATTTTTGTTAAAGGAGGTTAAATTGTGGACTTTAGAGTTGTCGGTTAAGGTACTGGACTCTGGACCAGAAGGTCCAGGGTTCAAATCCCACCTCTGCCAAGCTGCCCCTGTTGGGTCATTGAGCAAGACCCTTAACCCACAATTGCTTGGATTGTAAGACTGTATCAATTGTAAGTCGCTCTGGATAAGGGTGTCTGCTAAATGCTGTGAATGTAAAAATTGCAAATTTGTTCATAGTAGAGCACCTATATTTTACACACGTAGTTCTGATGCATGGACAACTCCAAGTTATGGAGCAACCCATCTGCTGCAAGGCAGGACAGAGCATATTTATGTAACACGGACACACTTCTGATGTTGAGCGCTTCTCAGACCCAGCCCCCTGTGATAAGAGGAACTCCCCCTGGAATCCCTTCAGAACCGTAATCGAAATCCAGTGGCGAGACTCATCACGAGGCCCTTGCCGTGGAGGTCGGTACAAAACCTGATGCTGAGACTCCTCACCTACTCAAAAAGCAACTCAAACTTCGCCTTGCCAAAGGTGGCATACGAAACACTGTGGCTAAGTGATAGAGGTTTTTTGCCTGATGAGGTACCAGGTAACAGGCTTAGTCTGTGGTGCAAGTCAGACGGAAGTGTCAATCTATGGAAATGATTTACAGTGGGGCAAAAAAGTATTTAGTCAGCCACTGATTGTGAAAGTTCTCCTACTTAGAAAGATGAGAGGTAATTTTCATCATAGGTACACTTAAACTATGAGAGACAAAATGAGAAAAAATGTCACATTGTAGGATTTTTAAAGAATTTAATTGTAATTTATGGTGGAAAATAAGTATTTGGTCAATAAATTTGGTTCAACTCAATACTTTGTAACATAACCTTTGTTGGCAATGACGGAGGTCAAACGTTTCCTGTAAGACTTCAGCAGGATTGCACACACTGTAGCTGGTATTTTGGCCCATTCCTCCATGCAGATCTCATGATACATGGCCCCGTTCATTCTTCCCTTAACACGGATCAGTCGTCCTGTCCCCTCTGCAGAAAAACAGCCCCAAAGCATGATGTTTCCACCCCCATGCTTCACAGTAGGTATGGTGTTCTTGTGATGCAACTCAGCATTCTTCTTCGCCCAAATATGACGAGTTGAATTTTTACCAAAAAGTTCTATTTTGGTTTCAATTCTGACCCACATGATATTCCCAATCCCTCTCTGGATATCATTATGCTCTCTGGAAAAAAAACTCAGACGGGCCTGGACATGTACTGGCTAGCAGGGGGGGGGGCAAGCTGGCATGCAGATTGAGTCCCCCCTCCGTCTCGTGTGTTACTGATGGTAGCCTTGTTACTTTGGTCCCAGCTCTCTGCAGGTCATTCATCAGGTCCCTCCATGTAGTTCTGGGATTTTTGCTCATTGTTCTCATGATCATTTTGGATGAGATCTTGCGTGGGGCCCCAGATCGAGGGAGATTATCAATGGTCTTGTATGTCTTCCATTTTCTTACAATTGCTCCCACAGTTGATTTATTCACACCAACCTGCTTACCTATTGTAGATTCACTCTTCCCAGCCTGCTGCAGGTCTACAGTTTTCTTTCTGGTGTCCTTCGACAGCTCTTTGGTCTTGGCCATGGTTGAGTTTGGAGTCTGACTGTATGAGGCTGTGGACAGGTGTCTTTTATACAGATAATGAGGTCACACTGGTGCCATTAATACAGGTAACGAGTGGAGGACAGAAGAGCTTCTTAAGAAGTTGTTACAGGTCTGTGAGAGTCTACCTATGAGTGTGTATATGATGAAATTTACAGACCTCTCTCATCTTTCTAAGTAGGAGAACTTGCACAATCAGTGGCTGACTAAATACTTTTTACTGTACTTCTGCAGGGATTGTGTCTGGGCTTTAACTGGATATGTCTCTTAACTCTTGTTTTTAAGTTGTGTTTGGGAATGGACAGCTAATGTAGTAAACAACTGATGGAATACCGAGCGTTGGTATTGAGGTGAATATTTTGTATCTAATCCACTGTTTTATGCAGTGAGTGCGTTTTGTGCTGATTGATACAACACAGTTCCGGAGGTGAACAATTAAAGATTGAAGAGAGTCTGAATCACTGTATCTGTACTGAATCAGTATTGGCTCTCAGACCGTGTAGAAAACCGTGATCAGTGTATCCCTGTGAATTTTCCCCTTTTTATTTTGATTCAATACAACGTGCCATCAAGACCTGCAGTGTGATATTTCTATTTCAAGCATCTCTCTCCACACGCTGCTGTTTGTGAGAAAATAAAGGAGCGAGAGTTAAGTTGGCAGCGTTGGAGTGAACTGCCTTCCCCGTTACTCAGAGCAAGGAGGGGGTTCACTCGTACACTCCCACTGAGCAGAAAAGACGACATGCAGAAACGGAGCTGAACCAGACCTCACTGTCTAAGTAGCTGCCTCTGATACACAACCACAACCGGAGAGAGGGGAGAAAACACCAAAGAGACGAAATAAAGACTGAAGTGCTGGAGAGGACAAGAGCAGACTGCAAGGTGTTACCGAGAGGTATGTCTGATTTTAATATTATCAGCATTATATCATGTACAAGTACGTTCAGTGTTAATTCCAGTTTTCTATAGGTATTCCAAACAAGCTAACTTGCCTCACCTGGATTTATTACGTATTTATTTATGTACTTTTAAATTTTGTATGTATTTTGGCAATAAAAGAAGGGTTCAAGACTGATCCTAAAGAAGTTGCCTACAGCAATCATCACTTTGATTTATTTATTTATTTTTTTTTTTTTCTCAGGCTTTTTTGCTCTTCTCAGGTGTTTTTTCTGTCCATATGTTTTCGCCTGTGGGATCTAGCAGAGATCCTGGTGATAGCCACATGTCAGGTGTTAAGTGTTAGCAGGTGGGGTGTAAAGATACACCAGTAGCTTATACTGTGAGGAGAGAATTGGCACTAGTCATGCCCTGGGGTAATACTATTATAGATAATGACATCGCGAAAAAAACTGTTTCTCATTAAGGGTGAATTTTTTAAGGGTGCGCGCTATAAATTTTTAAAGATGTAATAAAAATAGCTTCTGGACATGATTTAAACTCTGAGTAATTTAAACTTAAAGGCTAAAGATGAAGTTTGTTATTAATAATTATTGTTGCTGCTTCCTTACACAATTGTTTACTTTCCTGGTGCACTGTTGGGTCCCTTGCAAACCTGTGATGTACTGAAATCTGTAGCGTTCAGTTGTGTTGCTGATGTTCCAAGTGTACCTTAACATTGTGGACCAAGTGGCTTAACTACAATGGAAAAACAAAAACCAGCGACAAGTTGTTTCCTCAGTATAAAAATTTGATATTGTCATGTTAAGTGCATCATCTCAGATGCTGAATTCTCCAAAAGCCTGTTTTGGGGTCTAATTTGTCCTCTGTATTGCATTTTGAACTCTGCTACTTCGCCTTTAAATGTGCATTGTCATGATCATTGTAAGAATGAAGCTTTTTAGAACAAATGTAGCGCATTAAAGGCACTGATTTAATGTACCTCGACAAATGCAACGTGAAGTAGAAAGTAGAAAAGCAGTTTCCTTCCATTTAGGTTGTGAGCTAATGCGAACGTGTAATTGAATAACTACTGGGCCTTACTCCAATGATACAGGTAAATGGAGAACCCTGTGGTGTGTACAGATGTTTGTGTATCTGCAAGAGAGGAAGCAATCCCTGTATAGGACTGTAGATGGGACAGAGGCTTACCTGTGGTTAACGTTTCGAAGGTGTGGTGAGCGCACACACATTTAGTGCTTACTGATAGGAGTGACAGAGTGATGTGGGAGTGAGTGATAGAGCAACTGATTTCAGGGAGACGTGGAGGGAGAGGAGAGATGAAGCAAGTCAGAAATGTTGAGAAGGGTAGAGTGAGAGATGGAGCAGATTGTTACGGTGAAAAATGTGACTGTGTAATCACTTCCTCACATTCCTCTCAGCTATAGTTCTGCTTACAGAGATGCACATGATTTAAACTCAGAAATGGAGCTCGGCAGCATCTCCATGCAGAATTAGGAGAAAATTCTAGGTCATTGTGGAACTCTGAATTTGGAACAGAGTGCTTTTCTGTATCTGTTACATTTTACATATTTCTTTCTCATTTGGCAGGCACTTTTATCCAGTGCTTCTTACAAGTGAGGCAGAATACAATCCAAATTCAGAGCTGTTAAAGGTGCAGAGTGTGATAGAACAGCCATAAGACAAGGAGACAATAGAAATAAGTGAAAAACATGGATTTATTTGCATTTACATTTACAGCATTTAGCAGACACCCTTATCCAGAGCGACTTACAATTGGTACAGTCTTACAATCTAAGCAATTGTGGGGTAAGGGTCTTGCTCAAGGACCCAACAGTGGCAGCTTGGCGTGGGATTTGAACTCTGGACCTTTTGGTCCATAGTCCAGTACCTTACCCGCTAGGCTACCACAGATTTATGCTTTGTTGTTATTAGCTAAACCTACTTTCCCATTCAATTCAATATACAGTGGTACCTCTGTTTTTAATTCGTCCATAATTCGTTCCAGAAGGCTTGTCGAGAACCGAAAACGTTGAGTACCGTGCAATTTTTTTCCCCATAAGGAATGATGTAAATTGAATGAATCTGTTCCAGACCCCCAGAAAATCCACACTGTATAAGGTATTATATGCATTAATGGAGCTGTACTGTACAGGTGCTCTCTGATTTATGATGGAGATATGTTCAAACAAATCCATCATAAGTTAAATATTTCATGAACCAAGAGTTTATTGAGAGTTTGGTAGAGTGTTGTTATAATAGTGGAGCCTATAATAAGTAATGATGTGTAAGTTACTGTTTAAAACACTTACATTAACCTAAAGTTAATACAAGGCTTATTTTATAATGGTGTTGAAAAATCTCATGTAATTTAGTGAGTAATGGATTGAAAGTGAAATTCAACAATTACACTGTTGATGAACTCAGGGTGCTAGCATAGCTGCTAAGCTAACTGCAGCTTGTTTCCTTTCAGTTGGCTATAATCTTTTTAGGACCCATGGGGACTTGTTTGCCCTTAGAATACAGTTCTGTAGCTGTAAAGAAAAACATGATAAATACAGCAGAGTGAGAGTTGAGCCAAACACTGAGCAAGGACTGTTGTGACCATGAATCACTGGCCGTTTCTCAATACCAAGTACGCCAAGTACGGACTTGCATACTTCCCAAGTCTGGACTAGGAAGTTGGACCAGCGAGTACATTCTCCTGAGGACGGGAGGACGCAGTTCGGTTATTCTACATTCGGAGCAGCAGCGTACTTGGCTATGGAGACAACATGGTTTACTTTTTACACCTAGATAAAAACCTAAAACATCTTGTATAAAGCCTGTCAGTGGTGGAACAAGTGCTCAGATCTCTTACTTTACATTAAATAGTTTAATCTACGTGTAACAACGGACCGATCGCATTTAAGCATAAATAAAAACCTTCCCAAACATAAGCGAGCACCAAACAAGTCTGATTTTAGAAGGGAATTTAATTCTGAACTTCAGTTTATATCAGACAATTCATATTTAGAATACAGGCTCAACAAATAATAAATATAATGCATAATAAGTACGTTAATAACTTTACGTCACATCTCAAATCGTCAGAGCATTTTTTATGTAAGCTCTATCTTGATAAACTGACCACATAGTTGAATTTTAAACAACTACATTCTCGCCTCAAAAACTCTTAACTTCATTCCGTGCCACAATAACAGTATTACTTTAGAAATTATGCATCCAGTTGGGAGTTCTCTCATACGCCATTACCGAGCTGACAGTGCATTGTGGGATATTTCTCTGTTCAAGTCCGCACAAGTCTGCTCTGATGCATCCTCGGTAATATGGGTGGAGCAGGAACACATCAGGGGATTTGGAGCGTACTTGGTTAGATGCGAACTTAGAAATGGAACAGTACTTGGGCTGCCACTGATGATGTTTCACAAGAACACAAGCACAGAGAAGTACGCATATTGAGAAACGGCCACTGTGTTCTGAATCATGAATCGAGTCGCTCGACTCGCACAAGTTTAAGGAAGTGTGCCAAATACTGAGCAAACAACAAGAACCGACACATTTTCCTAGTCAGAATGCATCGGGAACCGAATTCATCCAGTTCCGAGGTGGTCGAGAACTGAGGTACCACTGTATTTTTGAACTCATAGTATCTTTGTCTGTGGTGACTTTGCAATTAAAGTGCTGGACTGCGGATTGTGGACCAGAAGGTCCGGAGTTCAGCTCCTACCTCTTCCAGGCTGTCCCCGTTAGTCCTCTGGATATGGGATTCTGCTAAACTGTATCTCTACATTTGCCATATAGCTAGATGCTGTAGGGTTATAATAACTGAATGTACAGTGCCTTGCAAAAGTGTTCACCATATGAACACTCATAGGATTCATTATATGTCATGAATCTATATGTAGGCTATAATACTGATGTGAGTTAACTTGATATACTTTGCCAAATTATTCTCACATAAAAAACGAAAGTTGTGATTGCATAAGTATTCACCCCCATTGCTGTGAAATCATTACATGTCGTTTTGGTGCAATCAATTGTCATGAGAAGTGCCCTAATTAACTGAATAACGTTCACCTGTGAGCAATTAGCATTACATTTGCAGTCAGAAATATTCAGCCCACCCTTAAAATGTATTATGGTGATGTCTATAAAACTGAATGAAAGTAGGGATGGCATGGAGCTATGGGGGGGTGGGTATGCGCAGCAAGGCAAATGAACAAGGCATATTTAAGATGCATAGTGCACGTCACTTGTAATGATTCCATCATGAAGGTAATTTGCCACTTTTTGTTTTGTTCAATAAGAAGTTGCAGAGACAGAGAGACAGAGAGACAGAGAGACACAGAGAGAGAGAGAGAGTGTGTGAGTGGGGGCTCAAATATTCTTATCTACAAAAGGGGGCAGTGCAGAACAAGTATGGGAACCACTGCTTTAGTCCATCAGTGCTCACAGGATGCTGCCTACAGGATGCTGGTGGCTTGACATTTTTGGCTGGTGGACAATTTTCAGTCTAGCAGTGGACACTAGGGTATTTCAAACTTTAGCAGCACTCTGACTTGGTGGTGGTGTGTAAGTGGGTTGTGATGGCAGTGTCACTGCAGTGCTGAGAATGATCCACCGCCCGAATAATACTTGATCTATGGTGGTCCTGACCATAGACAGAGTAAAAGGGACTAACAAAGTATGTAGAGAAGCAGATGGACTACATTTCATAATTGCAAAACTACAAAGTCGAAATATATGGTATGTGGAACTGATAAGAATTATACTAAGTGTAGAAACAAATTGGTTTACCTAAAAAAAAATGATTGGTGAGTGTATTTCTTGGAGCTTTATGGGCTTTACGGAAGAGTGGGCAAGAAAAAAAATGCCATTTGTATTTACCAAAGGTGCTCGGGTTTGATCAGACAGTAATTGAACAACGGAACATCTTGCAATCCCTATGTATGGTCCTCATTAAACAGTGCTTATCACCTTGGGAACAGGGACTGGGAAACTGGTCAGGGTTGAATGCAAGGAGAATGGAGCCAAATACAGGGCAATCCTTGAAGAGAAAAAATTCCAGTCTACATGAGACCTGAGATCAGATTCCAACAAGACAATGACCTGACAT
>JAJAGP010005737.1:0-29353 GCA_025084515.1 Ancistrus triradiatus | reverse complement strand
GGTCCGATCATGCCGAGTTTCGTGTTTGTAGCTCAAAAATTGACCGAGTTATGGCAGTTTTTTTAAAAATCCCATTCAAGTGAATGGGACGTTTTTTCGCACAAATGCGAGTGTAGCGTGCGAATGCAGCAACATTTCTCTTAGCTATCGACAAGCACACTTCTCCGGAACATGCCGGACGTTTTGGTGTTTGTCCCGTTTCGATATCTCGAAAACTGTAGGAGGAGATACGTACCGAAAATTTGGTGGAATAATAATAAAAATAATAATAATAATACGAAGAACAATTAGTATGTCGCTTGCGCAACACACTAATAATAAAAATAATATTTGGAAGAACAATAGTGTGTTGCTTGCGCAACACACTAATAATAAACGGAATAATAATACTTTCGGATTTCAATACTGTTTTTGCCTATATAGGCAACCACACTAATAATACGAAGAACAATAGTGTGTTGCGCAAAACTAGAAAGTGCAGTTCCTGCAGAAACTGCGAGTGTGTTGCGGCGGTGCATGCCCCCGGCGACGTGCATCAGGGACCGAGTATGTAGGTCGAAAGCCAACTGTAGTCATTGTAGTCACCTGAGGGTATGACATGTTACCTCAGATTGCACCCGAGACCAAGCCTGCCAAATTTTGTCCGTAGGTCGAAAACTTACTGAGATATGGTCATTGGCCCGCCAGGGGCCCCAGTGGCCTGCTGGGGTCCACAGTGGCCCCATGGGCATCACATGTCACCTCAGATTTCACCTGTGATGAAGCCTGCCGAATTTTGTGGCCGTAGGTGGAAAACTGACTGAGTTACAGTCATTGGCCCACCTGGAGCCCCAGTGCCCTGCTGGGGTCCACAGGGACGCTATGGGCATCACATGTCACCTCAGATTTCACCTGGGATGACGCCTGCCAAATTTTGTGGTCGTAGGTGGAAAACTGACTGAGTTACAGACATTGGCCCCCAGGAGCCCCAGTGCCCCCTGGGTTCCACAGGGGCCCCTTGGGCATCACATGTCACCTCAGATAGGACCAAGCCTGCCGAATTTTGTGGTCATAAATCAATAACTGACTGAGTCACGGTCATTGTCCCACCAGGGGCCCAAGTGCCCTGCCGGGGTTCACAGGGGCCCCATGGGCATCACATGTCACCTCAGATAGCACGCAGGACCAACTCTGCCGAATTTCGTGGTCATTAATCAATGTGACTGAGTCACGGTCATTGGGCCGCTAGGGACCCCAGTGCCCAGCAATCAATTATCTGAAAAATTTGTGTGAGAGAGGACCCCATGCTGATCGCTGCGATATAAAATGGTGTGGATTGACAAAAAAGCCTGAAAGTTATGACAGGTTGAACACAAATGAAACTTTGAAAAAAGCTTCCTTGGAGTTTTAAAAATTAACATGGCTTTCAATGACGGAAGTTTTAGTCCCTAGTCCCGAACAAATCATCATAACTCGAAAAATAATTTGTTTAGCAATGCAATCTTTTGATGAATTATGAAGGGGAAGTATCTCTACCATTTGCAGTTTAAATGGAGTTTCGAGGTGAAAGTATCAGGATTTTAGAGACGTTTGTTCAGTGAAAAAGTGAATTTCTCGATTTTCCCTGAAATCTAGAGTGCACACTCTAGCTTCTGCCCTATTCAATGAATGGAGTGATTTTTAAAGAGTGATAGAAAGTGATCAAAGAGTGACATCTGTCCGAAACTTGAGATGATGGGTCTCGGTGAGCCCAGGTCCGACTATGCCGAGTTTCGTGTTTGTAGCTCAAAAATTGACCGAGTTACGGCTGTTTTTTAAAAAATCCCATTCAAGTGAGTGTGACGTTTTTTCGCACAAATGCGAGTGTAGCGTGCAAATGCAACAACATTTCTCTTTGCTATCGACAAGCACACTTCTCCGGAACATACCGGACGTTTTGGTTTTTGTCCCGTGTCGAAAAGTGTAGGAGGAGATACGAACCGAAAATCAGTTGGAATAATAATAATAATAACTAGAAAGTGCAGTTCCTGCAGAAACTGCGAGTATGTTGCGACGGTGCGTGTCCCCGGCGACGTGCATCAGGGACCGAGTATGTAGGTCGAAAGCCATTCGACCATTGTAGTCATTGTAGTCACCTCAGGGTATGACATGTTACCTCAGATTGAACCCGGGACCAAGCCTGCCAGATTTCGTGGTTGTAGGTCAAAAACCGACTGAGTTACAGTCATTGGCCCCGTTAGGAGCCCCAGTGCCCAGCCATGGTCCTCGTAGGCCCCATGGGCATGACAAGTCACGTCAGATTGCACCCGGGACCAAGCCTTCCGAATTTTGGGGCCGTAGGTTAAAAACTGATTGAGTTACGGTCGTTGGCCCGCTAGGGGCCCCAGTGCCCTGCTGGGGTCTACAAGGGCCCCATGGGCATCACATGTCACCTCAGATAGCACGCAGGACCAAGCGTGCCGAATTTCGTGGTCATAAATCAATAACTGACTGAGTCACGGTCATTGGGCCGCCAGGGGCCCCAGTGGCCTGCCGGGGTCCACAGGGGCCCCTTGGGCATCACATGTCACCTCAGATAGCACCCGGGACCAAGCCTGCCGAATTTTGTGGTCATAAATCAATAACTGACTGAGTTACGGTCATTGTCCCACCAGGGGCCCAAGTGCCCTGCCGGGGTCCACCGGAGCCGCCATGGGCATCACATGTCACCTCAGATTTCACCCGGGACCAATCCTGCACCAATTTTTGTGGCCGTAGGTGGAAAACTGACTGAGTTATGGTCATTGCCATACCAGGGGCCCCAGTGTTTCTCTGGGGCGTTATGGGCATCACATGTCACCTAGATTGCACCCGGGACCAAGCCTGCCCAAATTTCATGGCTGTAGGGCGAAATCTGGTCCTGCCAGGTAATCTCTGTGCCCTCTGTGTTTACTATGCAAGCAATGTAACTTCTTACTTCCAGACTTAGGAAGTATGCAAGTCCGAAGTTGGCGTACTTGGTATTGAGAAACGGCTGTAGTGTCCATTTTTTATTGCATTAATATTAATCTCTATATATTAATTCTTTCATGCCGATTTTTAGTAAGAGCCATGTAGTAATTGTCAATGTAATGCGATTTACATAAGAGCTTTCTGGCCTTTAAGAGTGTAGGAGGGATCTAGTGTGTAGTGAACAGTAGTGGATTGACCGTTTCCGTTTCTGTGCTTGAGTTTGTGCTTTTTGAGTTTCCATGTTTTACTCTGAGCTGTGTGGATTAGACGTGACGTTCGTGTTTATAACCCGACTTAAAGGTTTGGACTGTTTAATTAATTACAAACATTTTTACAGTAATGATCAAGCCTTCGTATTAAACATAGTGATGCAAATCTAAGTCACAGCCGCCGAAAAGCGCCGTCCTTAATTGAATAGTAACCAATCAATTATCTGAAAAGTTTGTATGAGAGAGGACCCCTTGGAGATCGCTACGATATAAGATGGTGTGGATTGACGAAAAAGCCTCAAAGGTATGACAGGTTAAACCCAAATGAAACTTTGGAAAAAGCCGGCTTACAGTTCCCCAGAATTAAAATGGCTGTCAATGAGGGAAGTTTTTAGTCCTTAGTCCCTGAAAAATCGTCATAAATTCGAAAAATAATTTATTTGGTTAGCGATTCAGTCTTTTGATGAATTTGAAGAGGAAGTATCTCTACCATCTGCAGTTAAAATGGAGTTTTCTAGGTGAAAGTTTCAGGGTTTTAGACACGTTTTGTGTTTTAGTGAAAAGTGAATTAATCGATTTTCAGTCAAGGCTAGAGTGGTGCACTCTACCTAGTTTGCATAGAGTATGAATGGAGTGATTTTTAAAACAGTGATAGAAAGCGTTCGAAGAGTGCAATCTGGTGCGAAAGTTGACCTGAGGGCTTGTTGGGTGAACCCAGGTCCGAGCATGCCGAGTTTGGTGGCCTGTAGCTCCAAAATTAACGAGTTACGGCAGTTTTAAAAACAAAATCCCATGCCAGTGAATGGGACTTTTTTTTTCGCACAAATGCGAGTGTAGCATGCGAATGCAACAACATTTCTCTTAGCTATCAACAAGCACACTTCTCCGGAATATCTCGGACGTTTTGGTTGTTTGTCCCGTGTTGATGTCTCGAAAACTGTAGGAGGAGATACGTGCACAAAAACAGGTCACACTAATAATAACTAGAGAGGTGCATTTCCTGAAGAAAATGCGAGTGTGAATTGCCACTTGCAAATGGTCGACCCTGAAGCCCTAGCCTTTAAGGGGTCCCATGGGCATCCATGCACATGTCACCTCAGATTGCACCCGGGACCAAGCTTGCCGAATTTCGTGGCCGTAGGTCGAAATCTTACTGACTTTCAGTCATTGGCCCCCCAGGGTCCCCATTGCCCACCCGGGGTCTACAGGGCCCCATGGGCATGACATGTCCCCTCAGTTTGCACCCGGATCAAGCTTGCCGAATTTCGTGGCCATAGGTCAAAAACTGACTGAGTTACAGTCATTGGAACCCAAAGGGCCCCAGTGCCCACTCGGGGTCTACAGGGGCCCCATGGGCATCACATGTCACCTCAGATTGCAACCCGGCATCAAGCTTGCCGAATTCCGTGGCCGAAGGTCGAAAACTGACTGAGTTACAGTCATTGCCCCCCGCCCCCCCCCATGGGCCCCAGTGCCCACTCGGGTCTACAAGGGCCCCATGGGCACATCACATGTCACCTCAGATAGCACGCAGGACCAAGCGTGCCGAATTTCGTGGTCATAAATCAATAACTGACTGAGTCACGGTCATTGGGCCGCCAGGGGCCCCAGTGGCCTGCCGGGTCCACCACAGGGGCCCCTTGGGCATCACATGTCCACCCTCAAGATAGCACCCGGGACCAAGCCTGCCGAATTTTTGTGGTCATAAATCAATAACTGACTGAGTTTACGGTCATTGTCCCACCAGGGGCCCAAGTGCCCTGCCGGGGTCCACAGGAGCGCCATGGGGCATCGACATGTCACCTCAATTTCACCCGTGACCAATCCTGCCCAATTTTGTGGCCATAGGTGGAAAACTGACTGAGGTTCTGGTCAATTGCCATACCAGGGGCCCCAGTGTTCTCTGGGGCGTTATGGGCAATCACATGTCACCTTAGATTGCACCCGGGACCAAGCCCTGCCAAATTTCATGGCTGTAGGCGAAATCGTCCTGCCAGGTATCTCTGTGCCCTCTGTGTTACTATTGCAAGCAATGTAACTTCTTTACTCCAGACTTAGGAAATTATGGCAAGTCCGAAGTTGGCGTACTGGTATTGAGAAACGGCTGTAGTGTCATTTTTATTGCATTAAATATTAATCTCTATATATTATTCTTTCATGCCGATTTAGTAAAGCCATGTAGTAATTGTCATGTAATGCGATTTACATAAGAGCTTTCTGGCCCTTTAAGAGTGTAGGAGGGATCTAGTGCGTAGTGAACAGTAGTGGATTGACCGTTTCCGGCTGTGCTTGAGTTTCCATGTTTTACTCTGAGCTTGTGTGGATTAGAAGTGACGTTCGTGTTTAACCCGACTTAAAGGTTTGGACTGTTTAATTAATTACAACATTTTACAGTAATGATCAAGCCTTCGTATTAAACATAGTGATGCAAATCTAAGTTCAGCGCCGAAAAGCGCCGTCCTTAATTGAATATGTAACCAATCAATTATCTGAAAAGTTTGTATGAGAGAGGACCCCTTGGAGATCGCTACGATATAAGATGGTGTGGATTGACGAAAAAGCCTCAAAGGTATGACAGGTTAAACCCAAATGAAACTTTGGAAAAAGCCGGCTTACAGTTCCCAGAATTAAAATGGCTGTCAATGAGGGAAGTTTTAGTCCTTAGTCCTGAAAAAATCGTCATAATTCGAAAAATAATTTATTTAGCGATTCAGTCTTTTGATGAATTATGAAGAGGAAGTATCTCTACCATCTGCAGTTAAAATGGAGTTTCTAGGTGAAAGTTTCAGGGTTTTAGACACGTTTGTTTAGTGAAAAGTGAATTAATCGATTTTCAGTCAAGGCTAGAGTGTGCACTCTACCTAGTTGCATAGAGTATGAATGGAGTGATTTTTAAACAGTGATAGAAAGCGTTCGAAGAGTGCAATCTGTGCGAAAGTTGACCTGAGGGCTGCTGGTGAACCCAGGTCCGAGCATGCCGAGTTTGGTGCCTGTAGCTCCAAAATTAACCGAGTTACGGCAGTTTAAAAAAAAATCCCATGCCAGTGAATGGGACTTTTTTTCGCACAAATGCGAGTGTAGCATGCGAATGCAACAACATTTCTCTTAGCTATCAACAAGCACACTTCTCCGGAATATCTCGGACGTTTTGGTGTTTGTCCCGTGTTGATGTCTCGAAAACTGTAGGAGGAGATACGTGCACAAAAACAGGTCACACTAATAATAACTAGAGAGGTGCATTTCCTGAAGAAAATGCGAGTGTGATTGCCACTTGCAATGGTCGACCCTGAGCCTATGTAAGGGGTCCCATGGGCATCACATGTCACCTCAGATTGCACCCGGGACCAAGCTTGCCGAATTTCGTGGCCGTAGGTCGAAATCTTACTGACTTTCAGTCATTGGCCCCCCCAGGGTCCCCAGTGCCCACCCGGGGTCTACAGGGGCCCCATGGGCATGACATGTCCACCGCTCAGTTTGCACCCGGGATCAAGCTTGCCGAATTTTCGTGGCCATAGGTCGAAAACTGACTGAGTTACAGTCATTTGGAACCCAAAGGGCCCCAGTGCCCACTCGGGGTCTACAGGGGCCCCATGGGCATCACATGTCACCTCAGATTGCAACCCGGCATCAAGCGTTGCCGAATTTCGTGGCCGAAGGTCGAAAACTGACTGAGTTACAGTCATTGCCCCCCCCCCCCAGGGGCCCCAGTGCCCCACTCGGGGTCTACAGGGGCCCAATGGGCATCACATGTCACCTCAGATTGCACCCGGGACCAAGCCTGCCGAATTTCGTAGTCCTATGTCAAAAACTGACTCAGTTATGATTCATTAACTTTTGGCCCATTCATTTCCTATGGGAAAATTAAACCGGAGGGCCTGGTACAAGCACACCATTCCCGACCTGACCAAACGCAATGGCACCGGAACGGGGTCGATATCTCAAAAGCTGCGGCAGTTGAAAACCGGACAAAAACGTGGAATAAGAAGAAGAGGAGAAAGAAGAAGAAAAATAAGACTTTCGGATAACAATAGTGTGATTGCCTATATAGGCAATCACAGTAATAATAAAAATAAAAATAATAATACAAAGAACAATTACTGTGTTGCTTACGCAACACACTAAATATAGTATGATCCCCAAAAACAGTATGTTGGCTTTTTCAAGCCAACCTAATAAGATTTCGGAAAACAGTATGTTGGCTTTTTCAAGCCAACCTAATAATAATAAGATCTCGGAAGACAGTATGTTGGCTTTCTCTGTGTGGCCCCTCAAAGTCCCGTTGGCCCCAAAAGCACAAACACACCATTCCCGTATGGGCTCTACGTCCATGCCAAATTTCGTGACCGTAGCTCAAAAATTGTGACTCGTGATAACGGTACAAAATTTGGACAAGAAGAATACAAGATAAAATATAATCAGATCTCGGAAACCAGTATGTTTGCTTTTTCAAGTCAACCTAATAATAATAAGATCTCGGAAAACAGTATGTTGGCTTTTTCAAGCCAACCTAATAACTAGATGGCGAAAGTTCGTGGACGAATTTTGAAGTTGGCTTGAAAAAGCAACCTTACCCGAGGGCCCAAAGGGCATCGCATGTCACCTCAGGTTGAACTGGGTACCAAACCTGCCGAATTTTGTGGACGTAGGTAAAAAACTGACCGAGTTATGGTCATTGACACGCCATGGGCACCAGTGCCCGGGTCCAGAGGGTCCCCATAGGCATCACTTGTCACCTCAGATGGCAACCGGCACCAAGCCTGCCGAATTTTGAGGCCGTAGGTAGAGAACTGACTGAGTTACGGTCATTGACTTGCCAGGGGCCCCAGTGTCCAGCCTGGGTCCACAGGGGCCCCATTGGCATCACATGTCACCTCAGATTGCACCCGGGACCAAGCCTTCCAAGTTTCGGCTAGAGGTCGAAAACTGACTGAGTTATCGTCATTGACCCGCCAGGGCCCCTAGTGCCCAGCTGGGGTCCAGAGGGGTCACATGGGCATAACATGTCACCTCAGATTGCACCCTGGACCAAGCCCGCCAAATTTCGTGGCCGTATGTTGAGAACTGACTGCGTCAAGGCCTATGACCTGCCAGAGGCCCCAGTGCCCTGCCCCTTTCCCATGCTATTGGGTCATGTTAGGTCATGTTCTTTAGACTGCTTTATAGCTATGTATATAGTGCTATATGCTATATGGGTCAGTGGGATCAGTGGACCTGTGTATATAGAGTAGATCTGTGCTGAAAGAGAGAAGAGGTGCTTTTCCCTTGAGTGTGTGAGATTTGAACATTCCGAAAACACCTGGCAAACTGAAACCCCATTATTTCCTATAGGCAAAATTTTGGACTTTGAATTTTGGACATCGGCACCAAAAGCACAAGCACACCATTCCCGTATGGGCTCTACGTCCATGCCGAATTGTGACCCGTGAAAATGGTACAAAATTTGGACAAGAAGAATAATTAAAAATAAAAGATAAAATACTAGATGGACGAACTTTGAGGTTGGCTTGAAAACGTGACCTTACCCGTGGGCCCAAAGGGTATCACATGTCACCTCAGGTTGAACCGGGGACCAGGTTGCCGAATTTCGTGGCCATAGGTCGAAAACTGACTGAGTTACGGTCATTGATCCGGCAGGGGCCTCAGTGCCCAGTCGGGGTTCACAGGGGTTCCATGTGCATCACATGTCACCTCAGATTGCACCCGGGACTAAGCCTTCCAAGTTTTGGCCAGAGGTCGAAAACTGACTGAGTTATGGTCTTTGACCCGCCAGGGGCCCCAGTGCCCAGCTGGGGTCCAGAGGGGTCCCATGGGCATCACGATGCATCTCAGATTGCACCTGGTACCAAGCATACCGAATTTCGTGGCCATAGGTCAAAAACTGACTGAGTTATGGTCATTAACACTAGCTTGGCTGACTTTTTAAAATTCTGATGACATACCCCCTCCTTCTGCCAAACCATTAGAGGGGCATTAGTCCACTTTTGTGATGAATATGATTTCAGCCTGTAGCTAACCCAGACACCCCCACCCACCCCCAACTCTGATTCAAGCAGTAGTACAGTTAACTTTTCTCTGTGTACATGTGGGCTTTTGTTGTCAATGAATAAAACATTTTTTATTTGTGGTTTTTAAGAAGAGGTTTTGGTAATCATGTCACTAAAGTATTATGTAAGAAAAAAACTATCTTATTTTTGCACAAGAGATAAAGTTGATAAAGAAAAGATCTAACACAACAGTAGTAGTTTGTTGTTTGTTGTTTTCCATATTTTTGTCAATAAAGAAAACAGAGATAGAGGTAGAAAATAACTATCAGGGAGTCTTTATAAATATGCAGGTGTGTGTATATCGTTTTTCCTTGCCACTGTCGCCCTAGACTTGCTCAATTTGGGATTGGACGTAGTTATTAGGAGATAATCTAAACTTGTAAAGTTGCTTTGAGACAATGCTCCATTGTAAAAAGCGCTATATAAATAAATCTGACTTGACTTGAATAGACATAAACAAATTGCATGTATATAAAGAAAGAAATACATGTATTTGTAAAACAGAGAGAGAAAATAGCTTTATCAGAGAGAAAAGTACAAAATTACTGTCGTTAATCATTTTAATTACTGTTGTTAATGCTACACATACCACACATAAAGTACACATTGTATGTCTTGCCAAAGTGTCTGTGAGTGCATAGTTTATGGATGAAAGCGAAGGTGTTGTGGTTCCTTCTTTCTTACATAGTATTTGGTTTTGACAAGTAATAAATGCATATATTTGTAAACAGAGATAGCCACTGAGAATAACTTCACCAGAAAGAGAAGAACACAATTACTGCCATTCAGTGCCAAATGACAAAAAAGTAACGTCCCGTGCGGATAGCGTCAGGTGCAGACGCGCTGCTACAGAAACCACAGAACAAAACAGTGTGGAGTTTGCAACAAATACAATTGCTGCAAATATACTAGGTGTCTGATAAGTGCTATATGCAAAGCTACAATTACATATATGTATATAATTTACCCATAATTTGAAAAAACATTGATTACTGTGCCTGTCGCGACTGAGCGCATAGTTTATAAACGAAAGCGGAGGTGTTTAATTTGTTCTTACATATAATAAATATCAAAGCAAAGTTCAGGAAAATAAAAGTTATTTTCTGTGACAATTGTAAAAGGAAGAAGATGTATATATAAAGAAGTAGCTGAGGTTCTATTGTCTTATTCCGTCATTTCAAAATGAAACCGCTTCTATGTTCTCCGTCGTACAAATGGTGCGAAAGAGAAGAATTGTGAATCTCTCAACGTCAAACATGAATCTATTTCACTCAGACCTGCACTTTCAGGTTACAAAATAGCATGCCTGTCTCTAGAGTTTGGGCTGAGGGGGTGAGGGGGTGTTCGTGTGTAGACGCGCTGTGGCTCATTAGCGTAACAGTGCACACTAATGTGCTCACAGCAGGGGAGCGGGGGACTGAGAACACAAATTCTCTCCCAACAAAAATCGGAGACCGCGACATTTTAGTGTTGACCTGTTACCAACACAGTCAAACCAACATCTGGAGTTATACAAGTGTGACAAATGGAGCTTCTTAACAGCTTCAGGAATGCTTCAGTAGCACAGAATGGACCATATTCAAGGATGATAACATTTGTCCTGTTTTACATAAAATGCTGCACTATGGCCACTACAAAACAAATCCATGTCTTTCCTAACAACAAACCATTGTTTACAAAAGCCGTCCAAATCCCCCCTAAAAGCCTGAAACAGGGCTATCAAGTCTGATAATACACAGCAGAACATTACTGCCATGTCGGAACTAAAGAAAGGTTTTAGGAATGCCAAAGCAGTCTACAAAAAAAGTATTGAGGGCCACTTTGATAACTCAAACCCCGTCGTGCGTGGCAAGGTATACGGCACATCACAAAACAAAACACCACCACCAACATGACCTCCAGCAGCAGTAGTGACTCCCTGGCAGAGAAGTTCAAAAGCTTCTATGGTCGGCATGAGCGGGACAGTAGAAGAAATAGCTTGACCACTATTCTGGCTACAGACACGAACCTCCTAGTATGCACACTTCATAATATAAATATACAAAAAGCTGTTGACCCAAAGGGCATCCCAGGATGCGTCCTGAGACTGTGGAATTAACTGAGGTATTTACAAACATCTTTAACCTGCACTGTACCCTTCTGCCTAAAGACGACCACCATAGTGTTGCAGACATTATATAATTGTAAGCTTGTTTTATGTGGTATTGGTTGTTAGCTGTTGCTGTTTGTCTTCTAAGTTTAGATTTGCTTGTTCTGTTTATGTTTTGCACAATGTTCACTGTGAATAAATCCCAGTCACTTGCACTTACGTCTGCCTCCCTTGTACTTCCGTGCCAAGAGCGTGAGACAAGGAACATTTGCACATTGGCACATTTAACACAAGCATCCCCAGCAGACTGTGAAAATTATGCTAATTATGCTCACCCACACCCACCCACACACTGCGTATGTGTGATCTTTGCTCCCACTCTGCCTCAGGATTGTCAGATTCTCTCCCATAAGAAGAAAGAAATGATGGCAAAACAACTTTTTTTTCCATACATTAATTGAGATGACCAGTCAAAGGACTAGTGGGCTATCACAGATGTAAATACAATTTGTTATAGACCTAGTTTTTACTTTCATTTTCTTTCTTGTTTGGCTCTTGGTTTTGTTCAGCATCTTTAGAGTTAAAAGAAAAATGCAAAATTACAAGTAGCAGTATTATTTTAAATGGCATTTATTTTACAAAGTATATAGACCCTTTCAGTTTTTCCCCATTTTGTTATGTTGCGGCTTTAAAAATAAAAACAAATTTAAGTTTATCCCTGTAACGCCGGCTGAGGGAAAAGAAGGCACACGCAGGGAGTGATCTGAACTCAGGTGGTGTTTATTACTGAGAACGAAACGGAATACGGAACTCGGAAAGGGATACCGACAGACAGATTATACGAACGGGAATACTAATAAGGAGATGCACATGCGGAATAGAGGACGAACGGAGAGATAAGGTAGGTGAGAGATCACGGAGACTAGGATACAGGACGCGATAGAGAGAAAACGGGAAATGGATAAGGGCTTAGTATAGGCAAGGCTAAAAGTGAGATCACGATTGAGATGAGAGAGGATAAGGATCGGTAGGATAGACAGGACATGGAAATGCGATAGCACGGAAGCTAGAGGCGAGGTAGGGACCTCGAGACTCAGCGATGAAAGTGTGGAAGGAAACGGTATATATAGAGGGGAGGAAAGCGCTATGAGATGAGAGGCATGTGTAAGTGATGGAAGGAGGAGGAGAGAGAAAGTGGTAGAAGGTGGAAGAACGGAGTGGAAGGTGAAAGAAGGGAGGCGTGGTGAGCAGGTTCACATGCGGTGTGACAATCCCCATTATTCTGCAGTGTATAACCCATAATGATGGGAAGTGAAATTATATATTTTATCAATAGTATTATGCACTGTAGAGAGAGAAATATGGAAATCTGTTCCAGTCTTTCTTTGAAGTACATTGTCTTTACACATTTCAATAATTTTCCTACACACCTGTTGATAAATTGGAGATCCTCTGTCCATCTTTATTCCTCAAATACTCAGCTTTTTGTGGATACTGCTTTTGTAGCAAATCATGATTATAATCACCTGTTGACATTACCTGTTTGAAATCGCATAATCATTTGTTTTACATAATTACTAGCCCTAAATTGTCCCTTTCCCAACTTTTGTGGAAATGTGTTTCAGGCCTGAGATGCAGGAATGGATGTTTATTAACAAATGAAATGAAGTTGACCACAAAAAACTGAAATATCTTGGGTTCATCCTGTCTGCAATGAATAAAGGTAAAGGAAATGTAAGGAACGCTGAAGAATTTTTATATATAATCAGACCACACCTGTATTCATTTACATATCTGCCTGAGACATGACTGCATGACGAGTTTATCAGCAAACTGACATTTCTATGTGGATACATTATTTTTTTTATTTTTTTGTCAAGTATTATATGTATTCACTTTACAGTGTCATTAATTGTTGTCTAGCTTAGCAGTACAAATGTCGAATAGACTGTTTATAGACGTTAGTGATGCTTTGTTAGCCTCACAAATACCACAATGATCAAGAATGCTTCCTTTCAGTTCACATTCATAGCTAACCAATGTTTAAATCAGTCCCTTATTATTATAAGGATGAACTAATAGTCATTACAGTGGTGCTTGAAAGTTTGTGAACCCTTTACAATTTTCTGTATTTCTGCATAAATATGACCTAAAATAACATCATATTTTCACACAAGTCCTAAAAGTAAATAAAGAGAACCAATTTCAACAAATGAGGCAAAAATATTATACTTGGTCATTTGTTTATTGAGGAAAATTATCCAATATTACATATTAGTCAGTGGCAAAAGTATGTCAACCTATGCTTTAAGTATCTGGTGTGACCACCCCCCCTGTGCAGCAATAACTGCAACTAAATGTTCCCTGTAACTGTTGATCAGTCATGCACACCAGCTTGGAGGAATTTTAGCCCATTCCTCCATACAGAACAGCTTCAACTCATTCCACACATTTCGATTGGATTAAGGTCAGGTTTTTGACTTGGCCATTCCAGAACATTAACTTTATTCTTTTTTAACCATTCTTTGGTAGAATGACTTGTGTGCTTAGGGTCGTTGTCTTGCTGCATGACCCATCTTCTCTTCAGTTCATGGACAGATGTCCTAACATTTTCCTTTAGAATTCTCTGATACAATTCAGAATTCATTCATTATTCCATCAATGATGGCAAGCCGTCCTGGCCCAGATGCAGCAAAACAGGCCCAAGCCATGATACCACCACCACCATGTTTCACAGATGCAATAAGGTTCTTATGCTGGAATGCAGTGTTTTCCTTTCTCCAAACATAATGCTTTTCTTTTAAACCAAAAAGTTCTAATTTTAATGTCATCTGTCCACAAAACATTCTTCCAATAGCCTTCTGGCTTGTCCACATGATTTTTAGCAAACTGCAGACAAGCAGCAATGTTCTTTTAGGAGAGCAGTGGCTATCTACTTGCAATCCTGCCACCATTGTTGTTCAGTGTTCTTCTGATGGTGGACCTCATGAACATTAACATTAGCCAATGTGAGAGAGGCCTTCAGACCTCACCAACTATTACACGCCTTGCTCTTGGAGTGATCTTTGTTGGTCAACCACTCCTGGGGAGGGTAACAATGGATTTTAATTTCCTCCATTTGTAGACAATCTGTCTGACTGTGGATTGTGGAGTCCAAACTCTTTAGAGATGGTTTGTAACCTTTTCCAGCCTGATGAGCATCAACAACTTTTTTTCTGAGGTCCTCAGAAAAATCTTTTGTTTGTGCCATGACACACTTCCACAAACATGTGTTGTGAAGATCAGACTTTTGATAGATCCCTGTTATTAAACTAAAACAGGGTGCCCACTCACATCTGATTGTCATCCCATTGACTGAAAATACCTAATTCTCTAATTTCACCTTCAAATTAACTGCTAATCCTAGAGGTTCACATACTTTTGCCACTCACAATATATAATATTGGATCATTTTCCTCAATAAATAAATGACCAAGTATAATATTTTTGTCTCATTTGTTTAACTGGGTTCTTTTTATCTACTTTTAGGACTTGTATGAAAATCTGAAGATGTTTTAGATCATATTTATGCAGAAATATAGGAAATTCTAAAGGGTTCACAAACTTTCAAGCACCACCGTATGCTTTCTTTTGGTCAGCAATTTGTTTATCACTATATGTTCTAATATTAAATTCCTGCATGTCAGATTGGTGCCTACTAGTAGTTTATGCATAACTCTGTAAATCATATAGAAGCTGGTAATATCACCTGATACTAGAGTTCAATGATTATAGTAGTATTGCTTGAAATCTGACAACCAAAGAAATCTTAATATTCTATAGAACATTTGTATTTCTAACATTCAAAACAGTTGAAGACAAAGTAAAGTGTGAATGTGGGCACAAATCACATTCTTACCATCTTGCCTGACCATTGCATTTATCTATTTATCGTTTAAAATTATCTTTTATATTATATATTATATAATATATATTATAATATATATGATATTATATTATATATGAACTTGGGTGGCATGATGGTGCAGTGGTTAGCACTGTCACCTCACAGCTCCAACATCCCCGGTTCGATCCTGACTCTGGGCTCCATCTATGTGGAGTGTACATGTCCTCCCCATGTCTGCATGGGTTTCCTCCAGGTACACCGGTTTCCTCCCACATTCCAAAGACATGTGTTAGGTTAACTGGTGTTTCTAAAGTGCCCTTAGTGTGTGACTGTGTGTATGAGTGTGTGAGAGTATGTGCCTTATGATGGGTTGGAGAAAGACCTGGCGACCTCCCGTGAAACTCTGTGGATCACTGGGCGCAGCACACTTCATGGTTGTACATATGATCGGGTAATCACATATGTTTATGCCGTTCTTTGCTTTCGTTTCGTGCTCGCTGTGCAGCTGCCTCTGTAAGCACGAGATGCCGAAAAATAGTTCATCAGTACATTTATTAAAAGGCTTATTAGGGTTGTGTGTCAGCGCGCAAAGAGAAACAAAAAGTCACATAGTAAGTACAAGCATAAAGTCCGCTGTGCAGCCGAAATACAGTTCCTCGCATAATCAATGCACCTTATTATAAGGCTTATTAGGGCTGTGTGTCAGTGCCAACAAAGAGAAATAAAAAAGCCATGTATAAGCATAGAGTCGGATGTGCAGCGTGAGAAGCCGGAACAGAGTGTGCTGCATTATCAATACACTTATTATAAGGCTTATTAGGGCTGTGTGTAGCGCCAACAAAGATAAAGAAAAAAATCACATATAGTAAGTACAAGCATGAAGTCCACTGTACAGCACGATAAGATGAAATACAGCGCATCGCACAATAAATGCACCTTATTATAAGGCTTATTAGGGCTGTGATTCAGCGCCAACAAAGTGAAATAAAAAGCCATGTGTAAGTATAAGCATAGAGTCCGCAGTGCAGCATAAGAAGTCGGAACACAGTGGCTGCGTAATCAATACACTTATTATAAGACGTATTAGGGCTGTGTGTCAGCACGAACAAAACGAAACCAAAGAAAGGCACAGAAGTATGTTATTACCCGATCACATATGTACAATAATGAAGTGCGCTGTGCTGTGTAAGCGTGTATGTGATGATGAAAGCGTGCCGCTCCGGCCCACCTATTTCAAGCACGCCCGAGTGCGATTCATGAATTGCGCCCCGGCGCAATTGGCAGCACTCACACTAGCCAAACGAACTGCGTTCGGGTACCAAACGTGCCCGGGCGCGGTTCGAATTGCCTAGTGTGAGTACACCCTAAGACTGGTCTACAGAGTACCCAAGGGTCGGACACTACTAAATGGATAGAATGAAGGAATGAATATATGAACTTTACCTATTCTCTTAGGTATGGCAGGAGGAGGTCCACTATGTCTACACAATAAGAGAAATTGGAGAATAAGTGCAATGAGACAAAAAAGAGTTTAACTGGTAAATATAGTCTAATATTGTCTGAAGAAAATGTGCAGCTCTTTAATACTTACAAGTTTTTCAACTTCTCAAAGAAACTCTGAAAAATGAAAACAGGAATTATATGCGGTAAAGTGCATAAACACATGTACATACATCTATAAAAGCATAGTTCATTTTCCACAGGCTTATTCCTACATGTACACTTCCTGGTACAAAATGCCAAAGACTATTCAAATGAGGAGGAAGCAGGAAGAACAGGGCTGATATGGGAAAACAAAGCACTAGACAAAGTATATCATTAACTGCTTAACTGTGGGTTATCTGACTTTACTATACATAGCCTTGTCCAGGGTGTTTCCAGTGTGTTAGCAACGCTGCTGAAATAATTCAGCATTAAACATGCAATTCCAAGCTAATTCATCATAAGAATTAATCAGATATGAGGCAACTATAACCTGTCAGTTAAGTTTTAGACCATTAAAGACTCAATTAAATCACCGCATTACTCTGCATGTGACAAATTAGTGTACACACACTGTTTTCTAAGTAAATGAAAGCACTCTGATTAACATTTTGCTGCTTTATTAGATAAGTTGATAATCTGGATTCTTGAAAAAAAAAAATTGGTTCAGTAGTTGAACTGCTGTTGAATATGAATGTCATTAATCAGTTACATTGTTTATTTTAATCCCTGCTTTTCTATGGTCTGAGTTGTAGGGGGGACCAGCACCTATCCTGGAGGAAAAAGGCCACAAGTACTGTATAAACATGTCCTGGATGGGAAGTCAGTCCTCACAGGGTCAGAAGGGTCACTGTAACAGCCTTTCAACCATGCTCCCCTACATTAGGCACAGGCTATCATGTCTGCATGTGATGTCCAGCACTGCCAGGACTCAAACTCAGGTCACCACAGTGGTGACTGTGTAGCCTGCTGACATTAAATCTCACTCATTTACATGTACTTGAAGCCCCAAATCTACTACGGCTGGTTGAGTTTAGCCTAGAGCTATGTGTTTTCAAACACAAAAGTCTCAATAAAACAGCCTCTGTCAGATACAATTTCAGAGCTGAATAATTTCTATGACTGTCCAAAACTGTCAGATAATGTTCAGATTTTTAAACAGCTAGCTGAAATAAAATTACTCTGGCAAAGTAGAAGTAGGATGTTTACTGATATAAGACATCTACTGCAGGTTTGCTGTCCAAAATGTATAAAAGAAAAGTAGAAAGGAGTAATAAATTGAAGGGCAAGTCAAGACAGCACTCCTGCATGAAAGTCTTAAAAATGCTTTCTGATAGAACCACTCGTAGGCTAGCTGAATATGCAAGGCAAAGCCCTTAAATCACAGTTAAGAATATGCATGAGTAGTTTAGCTGATGTGGAGGCAGTGGTGCATCAGTCCACCATGCAGCATTACTTGTACAAACATGATCTGCATATCATGTAGAAAGAAATCATAAAGAAAATCTTAACAACCATCTCATCACAACATTAATGTCTGAAGTAAACAACACAGCAGATAAAGAAGCAGTATTTTGCAATCAAGTAATATGGTCTGATGAAAAAATATTGAAATTCTTTGTAAGCTTGGAGATAATTGCAAGCCGATGCAATTCTAGGAATATTTATCCTAGGTGGCTCAGGTGTAAACACAGCAGATTCTTATTATTTTTTAAATATAATGTGTATATTCTGAGTCGCACGGTGGCACAGCGGTTAATGCAGTCACAGCACAGCTGTAGCTTCGTGTTTCTAAAGTGTCCTTAGTGTGTGAGTGTGTCTATGAGTCAGATCTTGGGCTAGGTGCCGTTCTATCCCAGTGTGAAGGCCCGGACAACAAACTCCTGCGCTGCCTTCTCCAGGAGATTGTCGCTGGCCGAGGCCAATTATGATGTTGTCAACCGGGAGCTTCTTGACGTGAAGCTAGCTTTCGAAGAATGGAGACACTGGCTGGAGGGGGCCGAACAGCCTTTTGTGGTCTGGACCGACCACAAGAATTTGGCTTGTATCCAGTCTGCCAAGCAGCTGAATTCTCGCCAGGCCAGGTGGGCTATGTTTTTTGCTTGTTTTAATTTTTCAGTAACTTATCATCCCAGTTCTAGGAATGTGAAGCTGGAAGCCCTCTCCTGCCGGTTCTCCCCTGAGGCTCCCAAGGACCCCCCGGACCCCATCATGTCACCAAATCGTCTGGTGGCTCGGCTCACGTGGGAGGTGGAACACACTGTCAAAGAGGCGCAGGGGACTGAGCCCGACCCCAGGGGCAGACCGCCCAACTGCCTCTACATGCCCATTTCAGCCAGGTCCATCGTGCTCCAATGGGTTCATGAATCCAAGTTTGCCAGCCACCCTGGTAACCACTGCACACTCGCCCTGATGAAGAGATACTTCTGGTGGCCTGGGATGGAGCCAGATGTCCGACAGTTTGTGGCTGCTGCTCCACATGTGCCCGCAGTAAGGCCCTGCACCAGCCCCCGGCCGAACTCCTGAAACCTCTGCTGGTGCCTAGTCGCCCTAGTTTCACATAGCAGTGGAGTTTATCACAGGTCTCCCCGAGTCCGACGGCAACACAGTCATCCTGACGGTTATAGATCGCTTCTCCAAGGCTATCCAGCTCATTCCTATGCCCAAGCTCCTCTCGGCCGCAGAAACGGCTAAGGCATTATTTGACCATGTGTTCAAGATCCACGGGATCCCACTGGATGTCTTCTCGGCCCGGGGGCCCCAGTTTACTTCACATGAGGGCCTTTTGCCAAGCGGTCGGAGCCACAGTCAGCCTAACTTCTGGTTTCCACCCCAAGTTGGACATGTCCCAATGGACAGGTCAAGCAGGCCAAGAAGTCTAGGCCAGTCTGCGCTGCCTGTCCGCTCAGAATCCCACCAAGTGGAGCCAACATTTGGGCTGGCTGGAGGAACATCCCTCCAGTAAGCTGGCACCCAGGTATATCAGTCTATTTCCCGTCGATAAGATCATTAATTCCTCTTCCATCTGTCTCAACTTCCTCGCCACATGCACATACACCCTTCCTTCCACGTTTCTCAAATCAAGCCAGTAGCCTCTTTGGGCTTGCATAGCCTTAGCCTAGCTGTGCTAGCACATAGCCTAGCCTACTCTGCCAGTATACCATATCCGTGTTGTGTAGCATTAGCCTAGCCCTGTTAGCTCTTTTTTTTGGCTCTCATGCCAGGTTTCTGTTCCCCACATATGTTCTTTTCTTCCCCACAGCCTTACTGTGCACCCACCTGGTTCTTTCCCATCACTGGACGACCCAGGAACACCTGCCCGCTGAGGAGGTCAGCCTCACACCGCCGCCGCACTCATCTCGCTGTCCCCTGGTTCCATGCCAGCTCCTTGGGCTCTTGCTTGTTTTCTTTGACCCATTTTCAAGCCGATTAAGTTTTTACTCTGCTCCTTTTTTGTATTCATTTTTTTTACTTTTCTAAATAAACCTTGCCTTTGCCTAGCTTGTCGTCCCCTTGTTGACTGCATCTTGGGTTCCTCCCTATCTAGCCTGGGGAATTCCCGATTCCCCTCATAATAGCACCTTATGTTGTTGTAAAATCTCAGTGTACTTTTCTGCATTAATGCTGCTATCACAGAAGTGTAAATGACCTTTGCCAAGGGTACTGGCCCAACCC
The DNA here is from genome assembly GCA_025084515.1 of Ancistrus triradiatus. NCBI lineage: Eukaryota > Metazoa > Chordata > Actinopteri > Siluriformes > Loricariidae > Ancistrus > Ancistrus triradiatus. Next base: position 8,998 of record JAJAGP010005737.1, on the reverse strand, counting down.
CATAAAATGACAGAACCTGGCTTATTTTACTTGTTGCTGATATCAGTCTGGATAGTCCATTTCATCTTTGGTCCTGAGCACAGGGTGTCCATTTCTTTCAAAAAAGATCTGGAATACTAATTAGCCTGACCACATTACATGTTTCCATGTGAGGGTCCATCCCAGATGCCTCCAAGCCCAGAGAAGTTGAACAGCTTCTGGACATGGCTTCTGGACATAAGGCTTCTTTTTTGCTCAGTAATGTTTTAAGTGTCATTTGTGAATGTAACTCTGTATTGTAGTGCTTGATAAAGATTTGACAATGTAATCCCTTGCCTATGTGGTTCTATCAGCTATTGATGAATGACAGTTCTTGATGCAGTGCCATCTATTATACAGTCAAATGCTCTAAGCAAATCACCAAACCAAAATAATTTAAAAAGTCATGGCAGTGGAAGGGCATTCTCAGACATGGTCCTTCAGCTATGGAATAACCTCCTCGCATTTGACTTGGGTTCAGACACACTTCCAATCTTTAACTCTTGTAAGTCTGGACAATAATTCAATATTGATATATTTTGTGATAAAAAATGTTTCAGTAATGGCGATATGATTTTTAAACATATTTTTGGTATTTCAACCACACCGCAGGAATGCAGCCAGTGCTCATCAGTAGTAGGCCAAGGTCCAACATGGCAAGTTTTAGCTGCAAAATGAGTATGACAGATGTGACTGAACAAGCTTCCAGAAGTGATAGTAAAACAGACAAAATAGCTAATAAGAAAGTAAAATATAATTCAGCTGTGTGGAAGTGGTTTGGCTATAGAAGATCTGAAGCACTTCCACTAGATAGAATATTCTGAGAGTTTGATGATGAGGCACCATAAAAGTTTAAGCCAACCTGTCCCTGAAACATCACCATCAACAACACCCGCTCTGTTGAGCAAAGAGAAACTGACGCAGCAAACACAAATGGGTGCATTCATGCCTTATGACACAGTCCAAGCATCATAAAGGAATGGCTAAAACTATGACAAAGTTCTTGGCTAAGGGCATGATACTGTTTAGTATGGTGGAAAACGTGGACTTCAGGAAAATTATGTCAGTCATCGACCCAGATATGAGCTACCTGGCCAGCAGTATTGTTCACCCACAGCTATATCTAAGTTTTATGTGAAACTTAGGGAATGGGTGGAGTAGCAACTGAAGTCAATGTTGTATTTTTCCATACATGAACCATACAGTGGGGCTTGAAAGTTTGTGAACCCTTTAGAATTGTCTATATTTCTGCATAAATATGGCCTAAAACATCATCAGATTTTCACACAAGTCCTAAAAGTAGATTAACAGAACCCATTTAAACAAATGAGACAAAAATATTATACTTGGTCATTTATTTATTGAGGTAAATTATCCAATATTGCATCATTATTACATATTAGTCAGTGACAAAAGTATGTGAATCTTTGCTTTTAGTGTGACCAAGTATAATACTTTGTCTCATTTGTTTAACTGGATTCGCTTTATCTACTTCCAGAAATTGTGTGAAAGTCTGAAGATGTTTTAGGTCATATTTATGCAAAAATATAGAACATTTACACAGATATACACAGTTAATATATATACAAGAATTATATAAATAAGTGAAAAATGTATTTAAATTATGAATACATATGAAAACTATTACACTGCAAAAACAATTCTCTTTATCTACAGAGAAAGTTAAACAAGACAAGCGAGTGAACAGAGCAATTGGGGTCTGTAAAAAGGTGGATGCTGCCTTCTCCTTGAAGAAAAAATGGGATTTTGCAGCTGCTCAGGAGTATCACTTGCCAAAGCACAAACTCATCAGTGAGACACCAACAAGGTGATGTTCCTATCAAGAAATGGGGAAGTGGGTCCTGGATCAAACAAGGACCATCACATAGGTCTCAAAAACAATGATGATAAGACAACTGGCAAATATCTGTGCATTCAGGCCACAACCCCCCCTCCTCGATAGACCAGCTTGTATTTCTTGCCTTCTTGCCAGAAAAATCTAGTACACATTATATGGCAAAATCAACCCTGAAACATAACCCTGCCCCAGCAACATGTATTTTTATTGTTGATCCCTTTTTCTTTATTCTGCAGCAACTCTGAGCACTTCTCATACTCATATCGGAAGCACGTTTCTTTCTGTTTCTATCTGTTTACGTAACAATATGTTGCAGTTTAAAGATAGTTTAAATATAAAATAATTGACAAGCTGAGAGGTTTGTTTGTTTGATGATGATGATGTCATGTTTCTTGTTTGCATATGAAGGCTGAATACATATAAAAGGTGTACATTGATTTATTTAAACCATTTTTATTCCTAATATATTATGTAGTTTTATAAGAGGAGTTTTCGTAGACTTTGTAGGTACAGACAGCCATTGTGGGCATTCTTGGCAGTTTTTCTGTGACCTTTATATTTTTCATATTGATTTCGGAATAATATTGTATCTACTGAAATTAAGAAATTTATCATGATATAAATTTTAGCCATATCGTCAAGCCCTAAAGTCTAGATAAAAGATATTACGGTACACAGGTAATCACTTTAGAGTGGCATGCATATCTCTGGTCTTCTGATTGTCTTTAACCTACCTACTCTATCATGTCCTTTATAAATTAAATTAAGCAAATAATAAATCCTTGGAGCTTGCATCTTACTAGTTGAAAAAAGTAGTGACTGTCAAGACAGGTTGAATACTAGAAATGTATAGCATGCTATGCACACAATGCTGACATCGAAGTAGAAGGTTTTGCTGTAAAGTAGAATCAGAAGTCAGATTTCCCTCAGATGAAAGGTGCTAAACTCGTAAAACAATTATAATCAACAAATACACACTAACCCAATCACATGGACAATTAACAAAATTATTGTGTGAATCTATCTAGACACCCGGAATATCACGTTTGTTATTATGCAATTAACGTGCATTGATTGCTTTATAAGCAAATAAGTTACCAAATGTAATATTGTGTGTTCATGTAAGCTATACTTAACATTTTGTTAAAACAACTCGGTGAAAAGAACTCGGCTATTATAAAATAATTATACATTACCATTGTGCTTTCCACAGTGGCTAAGGAGAGTACTTCTGTTCGCGGCTCGGACACGGACACGCACGCACGCGTCCTTTCTTTTCCTGCGCGCACTCGCTAGTATTTGTATGTATCATTTGCGTGCCATTTGCTTACCAGCCATATGGATTCAAATTGTGGACTTCAATAGATATTTCTCTCCATACAGCCGAGGCTTATCGCGGTAAATGATCTGAACAAGTCTTGAACTGCACGTCATACCTGTATCTACGAGTACACTATGGTGAATTTTGTAAATTGATTGTTATCTGAGTTTTGTATAACCAGATTAACCAGGGGCATCATCGTAACTGTATAACCAACCAAAAGTACATTTTAGACCACTAAAGCAAAGACATTTATTAAACTAACAAAGGCATCAGTTACAATAGCATAAACAAAATTAATGCAATTAATAAATCATTATTTTGTGTTAATTTATTCTTGATTTCTCATTCATGGCAGAGTAATGCCCACTTTCCCAGCTATCAATTTTGGTTCCTAGAACGTTAAGCTAAGATTCCTGAAATCAAAACCAACAAATGGATCATTTTTGGTAGCTCTTTGGTTTACTAGGAAGGTTTTCTTTATGGAAACAAAATGTTCCAGTTTGGTTCTGCATTGTAGATCTTGGAATGTTCCCATAACATTCCTAAAACATAAGGGGACCTTGCAGTAGCCTTTATATTATCGAGATCCTTGCAGTAACACCCCTGTAACCTAGTGAACTCTTTAGTCAACCTTTCAGTAACATTTTTAACCTTTAACCCTTATATGGTCTTCGTTTTTTTTGTTACACAGGGAGTCCTGCTGGGTCTGTTGGACCCATTGCATTTGGGGCTTTTAATTCAACATAATCAAAACTTTTTTTTTGTTAAAATACTCAGCAAATGTTCACTTAATCCCAATTGCAAGTAATATAAACAACACATACGTTAAATTTGTTCCCTTTACCTTTGTTAAATCACATTTATGAATAGAAATGCCACTCGTTTTTTATTTATTTAATTAAAATGTAACAAAATAAGGAAATTCATTATAAAACAGGCATAATGGAAAATATTCAACAAATGTACAAATGAAACAAGTTTTTCCAAAGGTGTTTGTTTGATTGTTTTTTTTGAATGCCAAGCGTGTAGGTCCTGGTCACATCAGGTCAGATTTACACACATGGACAAAATTGCTGGTACCCCTCAGTTAATGAAAGAAAAACCCACAATGGTTAACAGAAATAACTTTAATCTGACAAAAGTAATAATAAATACAAAGTCTATGAAAATGAACAAATGAAAGTCAGACATTGCTTTTCAACCATGCTTCAACAGAATTATTTAAAAAATAAACCCATGAAACAGGCCTGGACAGAAATGATGGTACCCCTGAAAAATGTGACCAAAGTGACATGTCAAATCAAGGTGTGTTCACTAATTAGCATCACAGGTGTCTACAATGTTGTAATCAGTCAGTGGGCCTATATATAGGGCTTCAGGTAGTCAATGTGCTGTTTGGTGACAAGGTGTGTGCAACACTCAACATGGACCAGAGGAAGCAAAGGAAAGAGTTGTCTCAGGACATTAGAAAGAAAATTATAGACAAGCATGTTAAACGTAAAGGTTATAAGACCATATCCAAGCAGCTTGATGTTCCTGTGACTACAGTTGCATATATTATTCAGAAATTTAAGACCCATGGGACTGTAGCCAACCTCCCTGGACGTGGACGCAGGAGGAAAATTGATGACAAATCAAAGAGACGGATAATACGAATGGTAACAAAAGAGCCAAGAAAAACTTCTAAAGAGATTAAAGGTGAACTTCAAGCTCAAGGAACAATCAGTGTCAATCGCCACCATCCGTCGATGTTTGAGCCAAAGTGGACTTAATGGGAGACGACCCAAGGAAAGGACAACATTGTTGAAAACAAACAAATAAGCCAGACTAGAATTTGCCAAACTACATGTTGACAAGCCACAAAACTTCCTGGGAGAATGTCCTAACGGAACAGATGAGACAAACATGGAACTTTTTGGCAAGGCACACTAGCTCTATGTTTCACAGGACAGAAAATGAAAGCATATCAAGAAAAGAACACTGTCCCTAACTGTGAAACATGGAGAGAAAGGCTCTGTTATGTTCTGGGGGCTCAGAATGTGATGGGACCAACCCACCGCTGTAATCATACTTTAGATCTAATATTAACCATTTGGTATCAATTATAGACAACCTTGATGTTTTCCCCGCAAAGTGATTCGATTTCAGATCACTATCTTTTAGTATTTCAGCTATGTGCTACTCCAGCTGCGTTATAAAAACTACCGGACTTTGAAAATTTAAATACACCTACGGAGATCAATCATCTGGAGTGGGTTAAATGACCAATTAAGAATGTGTGCTTCACTCCACCCTGGACACGATTGCTCCTGCTAGGGTCAAAACGCATTAGGGAAAAAAGGGCTAGCACCATGGTATAATGACCACAACCCATACCTAAAGCAAAGAACACGGCATCTAGAGCGCAAAGTGGATACATAGTAATTGGCGGGTGTTAAAGATTGCTTGGGGGGACAGCACGAAGAGTATAAGCATGCCCCTTACTAAAGCTAAAGCTGCATACTTCTCCTCAATCATAGAGAAAAAATAAGAATTCAGCACCTTCCATATGCAGCACTAGTGAAGACATCTGTTTAATGAGCTGTAAATCAAGATTAGAATCTTTTACCCCATGTACTAATACTGAACTATCCGCACTGATCAGCTCGTCTAAGTCATCAACATGTTTATTAGATCCAATTCGTACACAGTTTACTCAAACAAAAAATACCTAGTATTATAGAGGCCAGTGTTAGTTATTTAAAATTCCATCCCTCAACCTTTGGTTATGTGCCCAAATCTTTAAGTCTGCCGTTATCAAACCACTGATAAAAAAGCCAATCTTGACCCTTGGGTGATATCTAATTATAGACCAATTTTAAATCTACCGTTTCTGTCCAAAATCTTAGAAAAAGCCGTCTATCAGCAGCTCTGCCGTTACCTCCAAAGGAATGAACTTTAATGAACGTTTCAGTCTGGCTTTCAGGCCCCATCATAGTACTGAAACAGCATTAATTAGGGTACTAAATGACTTGTTAATGTCCTCAGATAAGGGATGTGTTTCTTTTCTTGTTTCTGTGCAGCATTTGACACTATAGATCATGATGACTAAACAGACTAGAAAATACTGTAGGTATTAAGGGATTGGCACCTTTTTTGGTTTAAATCCTACTTGAAAACCGACCGGTACCAGTTTGTTCATATAAATAATCTAAGGTCTATGCTCTCAAAAAGTGAAGTATGGCGTGCCTCAGGGGTCAAGTGCTTGGCCCGCTTTTTATTCTCTTGTACATGCTGCCACTAGGCTCAGTTATTCGTAAAACATGGCATTAGTTTTCCACTGCAATGCAGATGATACACAGGCTGTACATATCAAGCCAAACCTAATGACAGCCTTGCAATCAACAAAAATTGAGGACTGTGGTAAAGGAAATAAAAGATTGGATGTTATTTAATTTTCTCTTACTAACTCAGATAAAAAACTGAGGTTCTATTAGTGGGACCCAGGCTGTGAGAGACAGGTTGGCTACATCTATCCTATATCTAGATGGCTGTCCAGTATTGCCCAGTCCCATCTTTAAAAAAACATAGGGGTCACATTTGATTCAGATCTCTCCTTTGATGCGCACATTAGGAGCATCACTCGAATTGCTCGAATCGCTAAAAGTAAGGTGGATTACTGTAGTGCCTTACTTACTGGATGCTTCTAGTAAATCTATAAATAAAACTTCAGTTAGTTCAGAAATGCAGCTGCCCGAGTGCTAACTCGAACTAGAAAATTTGATCATATCACTCCTGTTCTATCATCACTACACTGGTTACCAGTCAAATTCCGCATTGATTACAAAATACTTCTTATAACTTATAAAGCTCTACATGGCCTGGCCCCACATTATCTGAGTGAACTCTTAGAGTTTTACAATCCAACTCGTCTACTTCGTTCGCAGAGTACAGGACTTCTTTTAGTTCCTAGAATTAAAAACGTCACAGCAGGGGGAAAGGCTTTCTCATACATGGCCCCCCAACTATGGAATAAACTTCCCGCTTTCGTTCGAGACTCAGACACTGTCCAAAGTTTTAAGTCTAGGCTAAAGACATACCTATTTGCGCAGGCTTTTGGCTAGATTTAGACCAAGATGCATGGCTTGGATCACTGGGGCCGGAGTCTGGAGTCATGTCTGGCCTGCCTGCCTTGTCCGTTAGCCGGGAGTGTCGAGTGGGCGGTCTGGCTGAACTGGGCTTCAGTCCTCGTGATCTTGACTTGTGCCTTAGACTAAGGGCAGAGCTGGGGGTTCATAGTTTAAGAGATTGTTATGGTGATCAGAGACGTTGGGTTGCTGTCTTCCGCCTCCCATGGGGTTGCCAATGTCTCATGTGATCCCTCTTGGCTGTGTTACCTACCAGTTCTCCTCTTTCTAGCTATGCTGCTATAGCTAATGCTGCCGGGGTCTCATGCTATACATGGCATCAGTGATTGTTAATAGACACTGTGCTCTTAATAACTAATTACATTTTCTGTTTTCTCTCCGAGCTGTTTTCCGGTGCCAGTTCCAGCCCCACACATGATGTTCATCCGCTGCAGCTTCACTCAAGCTGCTTCTGTCATCAGCTCCATCCCCATCATACCCGGGCCACTTAATGCCGCTGTGCGTACTTCACATTTTATTCGAACTATGACTCCATGACTTTAGTTTCGTTCTTAGATTTATCATCTACGTCGCCCAAGGAGGTTGGGTCCCTTTTTGAGTATTGGTCCTCCCAAGGTTTCTTCCTATAACACTCAGGGAGTCTTTACTTGCCACTGTCGCCCTAGGCTTGCTCAATTTGGGATTGGACGTAGTTATTAGGAGATAATCTAAACTTGTAAAGTTGCTTTGAGACAATGCTCCATTGTAAAAAGCGCTATATAAATAGATCTGACTTGACTTGAGTTGACTGCTTTGCTGCTTCTGGCACAGGTTGTCTTGAATCTGTGCAAAGTACAATGAAGTCTCAAGACTATCAAGGAATTCTAGAGAGAAATGTACTGCCCAGTGTCAGAAAGCTTGCTCTCAGTCGCAGGTCATGGGTCTTGCAACAGGATAATGACCCAAAACACACATCTAAAACACCCAAGAATGGCTAAGAGAAAACACTGGACTATTCTGAAGAGGCCTTCTATGAGCCCTGACCTAAATCCTATTGAGCATCTTTGGAAGGAGCTGAAACATGCCATCTGGAAAAGGCACCCTTTAAACCTGAGACAACTGGAGCAGTCTGCTCATGAGGAGTGGGCCAAAATAACTGCTGAGAGGTGCAGAAGTCTCATTGACAGGAATCGTTTGATTACCTCAAAAGGTTGTGCAAGAAAAGATTAAGTTAAGGGTACCATCATTTCTGTCCAGGTCTGTTTCATGAGTTTATTTTTTTTATAATTCTGTTGAAGCATGGTTGAAAAGCAATGTTTGACTTTCATTTGTTCATTTTCATAGACTTTGTATTTATTATTACTTTTGTCAGGTCAAAGTTATTTCTGTTACCATTGTGGGTTTTTCTTTCATTAACTGAGGGGTACCAACAATTTTGTCCACGTGTGTATGTGCTCATGTATGTCTGTAATTTCAAAACCAAAGTAATTAATATGTCACGCCCGCCGCCGTCACCGCTCCACCCGCTCGCACCTTGCCTCGCTCAAACTCTCCCACATACTAATCACATGCACCTGTGCCTCATCCCGGACTTCCTCCCAAACGCATATAACCACCACTCACCCTCACACTCACGCTTCTCTACGAGGTTCCCTACCCTAGTCTGCCGTTCCCTCCAGTCCTCCTCTGTTT
>JAJAGP010005736.1:0-29369 GCA_025084515.1 Ancistrus triradiatus | reverse complement strand
GTAGCTAATTAATGCTACAGCTACACCTACCTCTAACACTACCCATAACCTCAAATCTTTGTAGCTTCAGCTAGACAACCATAAGATCAAATGGAAAGACAAATGAGACTTAAGCATAAGTCTCCTGCTGCTCAAATGTGTCCTCTGTAATCTCACTTATCTGCTCTTGAGTTGTAGTACAGATCTCAATACAGTCTCACCTTGTGCTCAGATTAACACCTTACTAAAAACAGGAGTCTCAATATGAAATCAACCTTTGAATTCACATTTTATTGCATCCCATCTATGCCTTAAATATTTTTGTCACAAGAAATCCATAATAAGGTACTTTATAATACACATTTTACTCATTCAGTTCTGTTAACCTAACATATTTCCACTTTTGAAAATTATGGAACATATCACAAGTCACATATTCCATAGGAAGTAGTTTCATCTGGATCTCATAAAGACCATGGTCTTGTTATGTATATTTGATGATATTGTAGCTATGACTGAGAAGGTCAATCTCAAATCACTATCCTGTTAACAAAAAGATTTTCAGATGTTATCTGTTTATTGTAAAAAAAAAAAAAATGGACATTTTCAGTAGCCTTGATCAAATGAATCATCTCCTCTCTCTGGAAGTCAGACTTTTATTGTGCAAAATGATTTCTGTTTAAGAATTAAAACGTTCCAGAATACTAGACAAAGGTGAAACTGGACAGTTGTGTAAATTGTGATAATTGAATCACAATTGAATGTGTTTTAAAAGGGTTACAAAGCTTTAGTCCTCTAACCTCAGAAGTAACTCATGGCTCATTTTTGCCTAAGGCTATTTTTCCTTAGCTATTTTAGAAGAAACCTCTTGATCTTGAAGATAACGTATATGTAAATGGGAATCACAAATAAGTCTCCAGAGATAGCAGGGATCAACATTTGAGCAATAAAATTTTCCTCTGACACACACACACACACACACACACCCACACACACACAGTATTTGTAAAGGTATGTCTATTGGGATTTTCCATTGCTACACCTACACCTAACCCTAATCCTAACCTTAACCGCACTAACCAAAAGGAAGTCTTTTGGAAAACAAAACGGAAGGAACTTTTGCTAATAAAAGTTGCAGTTTTTGGAAACAAGCAGAAGTATAACAAATACTGCTCTCTCTCTCTCTCTCTCTCTCTCTCTCTCTCTCTCTCACACACACACACACACACACACACACACACACACACACACACTGCATTACAATCTATAAAGGTTACTTAGTCCACTGATCTATAAATTCCACTGACTTGTGTATTACTGTTGTGAAATAATACTATGTCTACCCCAAGCCAAGTATACAATAGGAAATCACTGAGCTCTTATAGATTTCAACTTAAATAGTGCAGTTAAGAAAAATAGCCTTTTCTGTCATAGAGACCAACCAAACCTTCCAAAGTACTGACAGTTGCTATTGCTTAAAATTTCCTATTTTAATATACTCTTCATAATATTACTTTTTTCTAATACATTTGTCTACAAATTATTATATTTTTAAATATGTTCTCTCTGTTAATATTTATTTAGCTTCAGATTATTAAAGCTATTGCTATAAACTTAATGATTAGATCCCAGTTTAATTATTACATGTATCACCTAAGCTGCCCAAGCAGGTTGGGTCACTTTTTGAACTTTGGTCCTCCCAAGGTTTCTTCCTTATAAGGATTAGGGAGTTTTTCCTTGACACTGTTGCCCTAGGCTTGGCATAGATAATAGAAGATACTAGAAAATTGTATCATTGTTTTGAGACAATGCTCCATTGCAAAAAGTGCTATAGGAATGAAACTGACAATTTTGGACACACTATAAAAGACAGAGGAATTAGGATCACTCACAGATCGAACAAGGAATAATGTGGATTATCTCATTACAGCTGAGCAAGTCATAGCCTGGCATATATTAGACAGTAAGCAAATGGTTTTTGTAGTTGAGATGTAGAATTCATGAGAAATAGGTAGATGAAAAGACCTGAGCAACTTTTAGAAGGCTCAAACTGCTATGGCCAGGTGACTATACTTTAGCATCTGTGAAACAGAAGGGCTTGTGGGGTGCTCCCAATCAGCAGTGATCACAGTGGCTAGAACCACAACGCAGAGATAGTGTTGGGTTCCCAACAAAGGCTATCCTCTAAGATAGCTACCAAGCTAACCCCTGTCCTTCATTAAATGTGTCTAATATGGGCATCGGAGTGTTGGAGCAGGACGGTGGAACAATACTGTTGGAAGAAGGTTATCTGTTTCTGATAAGTCCTCTTTTTACATCTCATGGATGGTCAGGTAACTATGCATTGTTTACCCAAGAAAGTGATGGCACCAGGATGCACAGTGCGATGAAGGCAAGTTGGTGGATGGAGTGTGACTGCTTGGAAGCTCTGAGCTCAGGCATTCATGTGGACATCAGTATAACATGTACTTGTACCATGTACTGGAACATTGTTTTGGACCAGGTACATCCCTTCATGGCAATGGTATACCCAGATATCAGGGACTTCTTTCAGCAGGAAAATGTGCTCTGCCACCCTACACATATTATTCAGAAATGGTTTGAGGAAACATGATAAAAACAGCAAGGTGTCGTCCAAAATCCAAACAATCTGATTTGAGTATTCATAGGATGTGCTGGAACAACAAGTCCGGTCCATGGCTGTTCCACCTTGTAATTTACAGGACCTTAAAGGATCTGTTGCAGATATCTTGGTGCCAGATAGCGTTGGGCAACTTCAGAGATTTTTTAAAGTTCATTTCTTAGTGAGTTGCAGCTGTTTTGGCAGCACGTGGAGGACCAACAACAAAATGTTTTGGCTCACTATTGTACATAATCTGGTTAAATAATATGTTACTGATTGCAAGTCATTACTGAATGCAGTAAAGACTCCTGAAAGCGAATAAACTCTTTAAGTTATTTGTGCACACACCAAATGACATAGTATGAATAGTTGAATGCATGTACAGTGGTGCCTGAAAGTTTGTGAACCCTTTAGAATTTTCTATATTTCTGCATAAGTATGACCTAAAACATCATCAGATTTTCACACAAGTCCTAAAAGTAGATAAAGAGAACCCAGTTAAACAAATGAGACAAAAATATTATACTTGGTAATTTATTTATTGAGGAAAATGATCTAATATCACATATTAGTGAGTGGCAAAAATATGTGAACCTCTGGGATTAGCAGTTAATTTGAAGGTGAAATTAGGGTCAGGTGTTTTCAATCAATGGGATGACAATCAGGTGTGAGTGGGCACCCTGTTTTATTTAAAGAACAGGGATCTATCAAAGTCTGCTCTTCACAACACATGTTTGTGGAAGTGTATCATGGTACGAACAAAGAACATTTCTTAAAACCTCAGAAAAAGAGTTGTTGATGCTCATCAGGCTGAAAAGGTTATACAACCATCTCTACAGAGTTTGGACTCCACTAATCTACAGTCAGACAGATTGTGTACAAATGGAGGAATATCAAGACCATTGTTACCCTCCCCAGGAGTGGTCGACCAACAAAGATCACTCCAAGAGCAAGGCGTGTAAGAGTTGGCGAGGTCACAAAGGACCCCAGGGTAACTTCTAAGCAACTGAAGGCCTCTCTCACATTGACTAATGTTAATGTTCATGAGTCCACCATCAAAAGAACACTGAACAACAATGGTTTGCATGGCAGGGTTGTAAGGAAAAAGCCACTTCTCTCCAAAAGAACATTGCTGCTCGTCTGCAGTTTGCTAAAGATCACGTGGACGAGCAGAAGGCTATTGGAAGAAATATTTTGTGGACGGATGAGACCAAAAATAGAAATTTTTGTTTAAAAAGAAAAGCGTTTATGTTTGGAGACAGGAAAACACTGGCATTCCCGCATAAGAACCTTATCGCCATCTGTGAAACATGGTGGTGGTAGTATCATGCTTTGGGGCCCTGTTTTTGCTGCATCTGGCCAGGACGGCTTGCTATCATTGATGGAACAATGAATTCTGATTTTATCAAGAAATCGAAAGGAAATATCAGGACAATCTGTCCCATGAACTGAATCTCAAGAGAAGGTGGGTCATGCAGCAAGACAACGTTCCCTAGCACACAGTGGGGGCCGTTTCTACCAATAATGGTTAAAGAGAATAAACTTAAATGTTTTGGAATGCCAAGTTCAAATTTCTGAACCTTAAGCCAATCGAAATTTTGTGGACGGACCGAGTGAGCAGTTTAATGTGAGGAAACCCACCAACATCCCAAGCTGTAAGCCTGTTCTGTACGGATGAAGGTCTAAAATTCCGCCAAGCCGGTGTCAGGACTGATCACATTTACAGTAAACGTTTAGTTGGCAGTTGTGCTCACAGGGGGGTCACACCAGATACTGAAAGCAAAGGTTTCACATACTTTTGCCACTCACTAATATGTGATATTGGATCATTTTCCTCAATAAATAAATGACCAAGTATAATATTTGTCTCATTTGTTTAACTGGGTTCTCTTTATCTACTTTTAGGATCTGATGATGTTTTAGGTCACATTTATTCAGAAATATAGAAAATTCTAAAGAGTTCACAAACTTTCAACAGCACTGTAGGTTTAAAAAAATGCATTAGGATTCATATGCTAACAAATAGTTGAAAGTTAAGTAAATCTAAAGTGATGATGTTATCGCCTCAGTGCTTAAAAATGTGGATTTAATAGCTCCATGACTTGTAGCAATGGTACATAAATAAGTTCGTTTATGGACTGTCTCACAGACTCTGAGTTTTCCCCATTTTCACATATAAGTTCATGCAAAGCAATGACAGAATTATTGTGGAAATAAATCTAAATAAAAGCTGTTTTTTTTTGTTTTTTTTTTGCAGAAAATACAATCTGCCTTGTGGACTGGAGTCCATGGTCAAAGTGTCTTCTAGGCTTTCATAAACTCAAGCCAGCCGTCTGACTGTGAGAGCCATGAGAGCTTCTCCTGACAGGAATGCATGTGCACTGAGGTATGGTGCCCTCTGTTAGCTTAACAGTTTGTTTTACGTGCTTGGGTTCACTGACCTCAGCCTGTGAACACATGGGATGACGGTTTTGAGATGCCTCTCACGCCTGGGTTCCGACTTACTCAGTCTCCTTGCTCTAAGGTTTCCTTGTGCAACACGATTCTATCATGCCAGACAGTATCCTTCTATAAGAGGACTCAGTGAGTGTGTATGCAGTGTGAGGGTTGTCTGAAACCAGTCCTATAGCTGCTACTATTGTTATTTTCTCAAACTGAATACAAGGTGTTTCATTAGAAATCATGTAATCACGATAACAATTTGAGTGAAATGTCTAAAACAAAACTGAATAGTATTTGGTATAATCCCCCTTTTGCTGTAATGGCTTGGCTCCATACATTTGTGCAACATCTGAAGATCCATCCTCTCCCAGCCTGATTTCACAGTTTTCCAAAGAGCATCTTGTGATGTTACTGAACAAGCTTCCTCAGTCTTCAAGTGTCCCCAATAAATGCATGATTGGGTTTAGGTCAGGGACCCAACAGTAGCAGCTTGGCAGAGGTGGGATTTGAGCCTTGGGACTCTAGTCCAGAGTTTAGTACCTTAACCTTACCTACCACAGTTCCAGTCCCAGACAGTATGAACCCAATATATTCCATGTTTTATCTGGTCAACTTCATTCAACTTGTTAATATAATGTATTTCCGGCCTGTACCACATTTCAAAAAAGTTGGGACAGTAAAATATATACCACTTTGTAATGTTGCCAGTCCTTCTCACAAAGCTTAAAAGATGTTTTGGCACCAAGGATACCAAGGAATGAAGTGTTTCAGGTGTTATTTTGTCCAATTCTTAGAACATGTCTTAAGATATAATAACAATATGGGGTCTTGTTGTCGCAATTTTTCGATTCAAAATTCTTTTGGGGAGAGGTCAGGCCTGCAGGGAGGCCACCCCATGATTCAAAGGTACAATACTGATGATGTGTGTCCCCCAAATAATCATCCTTTCCATGTCTGAAATACAGTTCCCGCCCCACTCTCAACACCAACATAAACTTCATGTGACTACTATCTATTGGCACATCATGTCCTGTGTTTTAAATGTCATACCCTCTTTATGTCTTTGTAATGTGTGCAGCATGTGGTTTTGCAATGTCTTGTTGAAAAATGCATGGACGTCCCTGGAAAAGATGTCATTCTGAAGGCAGTTCGGTTGCTCTAAAATCTCAGTGAACTTTTCTGCATTAATGCTGCCTTCACAGAAGTGTAAATGATTTTTGCCAAAGGTGCTGTCCCAATCCCATACCATGACTAAATATGGCTTTTGCTGATAAAAGACTGGATAGTCCTTTTTGTCGTAGGTCCGAAGCATACAGCATCCATTAACAATAAAAAATCTGGAATACTGATTCATCTGACCTCAATACACATTTACATTGTGTGATGTTCCATCACAGATGCCTGTGAGCCCATAGAAGTCTACGCCACTTCTGGACATGGTTAACATAAGGCTTCTTTTTTGCATTCCAGTTTACGTGGAATTTTTCAGTGTAACTCCGTATTGTAATGTTTGACAAAGTAATCCCTTGCCCATGTGATTATGTCAGCTATTGATGAATGATGGTTCTTAATGCAGTGCCATCTGAAGTCTCAGAGATACTCACAAGTATTCGGTTTAAGCTTGACCCTTTACAGACTGAAATTCCACCAGATTCCATGAATTATTTAATGATATGATGTAATGTAGCAGAAAAAATATGCAAATATCTTGCACTCTTTCATCAAGGAACACTGTTTTTAAATATTTCAATAATTTCCTCACACAAGTCTTAGGCCATCATTAGATTTGTTGTTTTACCAATGGTATAATGACCATATTTAACATATTGTCAACTATTGGACCCAAAAGCTTCAAACTTACATTTGTCACTTCATAATACGTTTTTTTCCACTGAGCTTCATTCCAGTCTTTGTACGCTTTAGTATATTTTAGACTTTTCACCCTGTTTCCCTTCCAAAAAAGTGGTTTCTTGTCTGCTACCCTTCTAGTCAGTTACTGATAAAGCTACTTTGAACTGTAAAATTGGCAGATTTGCATTGATAGGAAGCTGCCAGATGCTGCTATTGCTCAAGTGTAAGGGGAGGACACACTAAATAATTGTCACTGTGATCTATAGAAGCTGTTTTTTTTTCTCCTTTTTTAATACTGCATCCAAATCCTCTGAATTTTGAGGCTGTATTCTAATAAATAGACTGGGAAATAATTACTGGAAAAACAATGGTATATCTAATATAATGCTGGCCTAAGACTTTTGCACAGTACTGTACATGTATGCGTCTCAGTGGTAGATTGCAGGTTAGTGGCCAGGAGATTCCATTCCTGCTACCTCTGTGTCAAAGTCCCTGGTTCCCAGGGTGTTGGCCTGGAGAAGACTTGCCTCTGGGCTCTATTCTGGCTTTGTCTGGGTTCCAGATTTCCCCAGCCAATTGGGCTGGTTCTGTTGGTGCAAGTCGGACCAGGGGTGACTCTCGTCACACAGTTGGTTTCTATTTTAAATATTATGTGCAAAATAGCAGTGGGATTTGCAACAGAAAACATCAGAAAGCATGACCTTACAGACCTTATTCTCTCTGGCAGGTTCAAATACAGTGTTTATGTGAAGCTTGAGAAGAATATAATATAAAAGTCGAACATTTTCGAACTCCTGCAGCTTCTTTAGTAAAGCCTAATTACTATTTTCTACAACAGACCAAACAAAGGTTTAAAATGACATTTAACTAAAGAAAATATCCCACAAAAGACCTTGAACTTATTTAAGATGTAAGGCTCCCAGATGGTAATGGGAATAAATTAAGTTACAGTATATTAAAGGCAGGTGCAGTTGAACTTTTATGTAAAGTCATGCCTGGAAATGATGTTTGTCTGGGCCCGAAGAGCACCATCTTCAGGACAAGAACACCAAAAAAGATCGACTTTATACAGCAGTCACCAAATCTAATCCCTGTCGAGCTTTTAATGGGGGAATCTGAAGGCAGAATACTCAGCATTCAGTAACATCACAAATCGTACATTGGGATATTGTGAAATCATGCTGAGATAACATGGATCATCAGATTTTCTTCTTTTGAAAAATAGCATTGTATTCAATTTGAAAATATGCAAAACAGAAAAAAATTCAGTAGTGGTCTCAGACTTTTGGCCTCCATTGTACTTTTGGTCATGTACTCTATGTATATATACAAAAGTCTAAGTAATTGTAAGACATATTGCATTTTTTTTTGGCATTTTCCATACTGTCCCAACATTTTCTGATTTGGGGTTGTACAAGACAAACAACCAGGATCTTCAGCCTTGTGCTCAGGCACCAAACAATATCAGTGCTGGTACTTGAAATCTTGACCTTCTTGTCAGTTGTCCCATACTTTGACCACTGGACCATAACATACTCCTTCTATTTGATCATTTCTGCCGGACTCACTTCCATTTATTCATAAACTTTCTTATCCACTTGATCCTGCACAGGGTCACGGGAGAGCCAGTGGCTAACCGGCGGCATAGAAAAAACCCTAGAAAGGGCACCAATTCATTGTAGGGCACATACACTCACAGACTCATATACACACTCACACACTAGGGGCATATTAGAGTCATCAATTAACCTACCATGCATGCCATTGGACTGTGGGAGGAAACTGGCGTACATGGAGTAAACCCACACAGACAAGAGTAGGACATGCAGACTCCACACAGAAAGGACCAAGACCGCTTCACCTTCGGATTGAACCCAGGACCTTCTTGCTGTGAGGTGGCAGTGCTACTCATCGTGCCAAGGATATTGACCTGGAATGTCCTTAGGCAAACAGCCACAGTAGAATGCGTTGTAATGACACATCAGTGACACAGTATGACACTTGTAGAAGTAGAGAAATGGAATCTGCTTCTGGTCAAGGTTAACATAAGGCTTCTTGTTTGCACACTAAAGTTTTAAGTGGCATTTGTGAATGTAACTCTGTATTGTAGTGCTTGACAAAGGTGTGCCAAAAGTAATCTGCTATTGATGAATGACGGTTCTTGATGCCGTGCCGTCTGAGGACTCAAAGATCACAAGTATTCCATTTAGGTTTGCACCCTTGCCCTTTACGCAGTGAAATTCGGCCAAATTCCTTGAATTGTTTAATGTTATTATGCACAGCAGAGGGAGAAATATGCAAATCCCTTTCAATTTTTCTTTGAAGAACATAGAAGTACAACTTGTTTTTAAACATTTCAATAGTTTTCTCATGCATTTGTTGACAATGTGTGTGTTGAAACAAATGAAATTGACCAGAAAAAAAAAAACATGAAATATCTTTGGCTTCATCCTGTCTTCAATTAAATAAACGTCAAAGTAAACATAAGAAACATTGTGGGCTTTTGTTATTTGCATTTTCCATACAGTCCCAACGTCTTCTGATTAGACAGCGTTAACAAAACTGTTCTATCTCTTTGTTCTACACCCTGTACACTCATGGCTGTGTCATCAAACATGACTCAAAGATCAATATCACGTTCGCTGATGACACTTCAATTGTAAACCTAATTCCCAACAACGATGAGTAACAAAATCCTTAGCATACTGTTTACATAACCCCTTGAATAATCAAGTAATTGGTGAAATCTGATAACGGGCGGATAATTGGTGCGTAAGTAAACACACAGAGTGATATAAAATGCTTTCACAGTGGTTTCAGACTGGTGCGGGAGGTCTTCTCAACCCAATGCAGGACAAGAGGAGAGAAAACAGAGCCGTTGCCAGTGTGTTTAAATCAGCATGGCTACTCAATCCTCCCTATCGGTAATTTGTTCTCCGACCTGTGACTTGGTGGTGAAATTTAGCAGATCCACGCCATTCATCATAGTCAGAGTGCTACTGAGGAAAGATCCTGAAGCTCTCTGAGCACATCTTTATGGCTCCGATCCTTTATTGTTCGTCTGATTAGCAGCACCTGTCAATACTGTCTCGGCATGTTGGCCTGCGTGGGGGGACTAAATAAAGAGCATAGCTGTGCCAGGATCATCTCTGGAAATAGTCGATAGGATTCAGGACCATAGAGCTGTCATCCATATATAGAGATGAAATTTATAGAGTTGATCCAAAAAGTCTTACTGACACAATTCCAGCAACGCTGACTAAGCCCACTAAAAGGCTATTGTTGTATCTTGTGTAATGTCTGAATCACCCATGGCTTAATGCACTACATAAATACACAAAGATAAACACCCAGTAGGACAGAGCATTAGCAAATCACACCATGCAAAGTTGTTAATACACCAGGTTGCTAATGCAGCATCAATGCTAATAACGAGATATCCAGTTGCTTCAGCTCTGAGATTAACAGACGAGATTCCTGGAGCTCTGACCGGCCGATCCACGCGTGTATTCCCATGAGGGGAAGGTGATCTTGGGGGATTAGGCTGGTGTTGGTTCAGGCTGGTCTAGTGGAGACAGACTGGGGCTGTCATTCTGCCAGAAGCTTGAGTAACTCAGAGGTGAAAGCTGCTGGCGCAGAGCACGGACAGGAAAGACGGACTCAACCTGTGCAAGGGAGAGACACCAAAAAGGCCGAAGGTCGCCAGGGTCACAGAAGAGACTTACGGGTGATGAATAGCACAGAGGCCAGATTAATGTGGTCATTATTTCCAGATGGGAATATCATAGGGAGGATTCAGACTCCTAACTCAAATACACTGGCTGACTCATTCAGGCTTAGCCAAAGGGTATAAACCATAGATTTATAGATACATAGGTTTTAGGGATCTTCTTTCACTGAAAAGTACCAGAATGTTTGGTACGAGCACACTAGAACTGTCCTTTTTCTAGTGGAAACCTGGCAAAGAGCAGTAATAGATACAGTGGTGACAGAAGGTTTGTGAACCCTATAGAATTTGCTAGATTTCTGCATAAACGTGACCTAAAAGTAGAGAAAGAGAGCCCAATGAGAAAAATGTTATATTTATTATTTTAGAATATTTATTGAGGAAAATGTCAATGTTACCATTGGTGTGAGAATATTTCCGATAACTGTTGATCAGTTCTTCACATTTGTTTGGAGGAGTTTTAGCCCATTCTTCCATATAGAACTGCTCAAACTCTGGAATCATGGTGGGTTTCCTCACAAAAACTGCTCACTTCAGGTCCTTCCCCAACATATCTGTTTTAATTACGTCAGGACGTGACTTGGCCATTCCAAACCATGAACTGTACTCTTCTTGGGATGTTGTTTTGCTGCATGATCCATGTTCATGCAAAACATGATACTACCACCACCATGTTTCACAGATGGGATAAAGTTCTTATGCTGGAATGCAGTGTTTTCCTTTCTGCATACACACAGCTTTTCATTTTAATCAAAAGTTCTGGTTTGGTCTCATCCGTCCACAATAGCATGTTTCCAGTAACCTTCTGGTTTGTTCACTTGATCTTTAGCAAAATGCAAAGCTCATGATGGTGGACACATGAACATTATCATTAGACAATGTGAGAGGTCTTCAGTTGCTTAGAAGTTATCCTGGGTACCTTTGTGACCTTTCAGACTATTACACGCCTTGCTCCTGGAGTGATTGCTCTTGGTCGACCACTGCTGGGGAGGGTAACAATGGTCTTAAATATCCTTTATTTGTGTACATTATATCTGACTGTAGATTTGTGGAGTCCTTTTTGGAGATGATTAGTAACCTTTACAAATCAGGTGAGCATCGACTCTTCTTTTTCAGGGGTTCTCAGAAATCTCCTTTGTTTATGCCAGCATACACTTCCACAAACATGAGTTGTGAAGTTACATACATTGAAACACAACAGGGCACTCACTCACACCTGATTGCCATCCTATTGATTGAAGACACCTGGCCTACTAATTTCACCTTCAAATAAACTGCTAATCCTAGAGGTTCTCACACTTTTGCCACTCACTGATCTCTAACATTGGATCATTTTCCTCAATACACAAATGGCTGCAGCAACCAAACAGCTGATCATACAGAGTGTTCTGTTTCTACAGTTGGTGGAAATGGAATTAGAAATACAAGTCCTAGTTGCACCAGCTCCTGTTTGTGGGGGTTCAGAGTGTGCAGTGGAAAAATGCAGGATAGTTTGTAGAGGTACTTTATATTACCGCTACTGTTATGGTGTGAGTTTAGAAGCTAGATATGAACACAAATGAATATTTGATGCCACTGGACGGCTGGCAGGTGTTTGGCCTATTCTGTTTCAGAAAAGGTCCTCTGTGACCCTACCAGAAAGGGACAGAAGCCATCAGCACTCTTTACACTGACAATGGGCTCTTGCCTTCTGAAAGAATGTGTGTGTGTGTGTGTGTGTGTGTGTGTGTGTGTGAGCGCATGCATGCACAAGAGTGCATGTGTGGTTGTTGGGGGATTACCTCATGCAGAGTCGGTCATCTTTCTCCCGCATGATGACCTTGCCCTAACCTGGAAGAGTATCTTTTTCACCTGTCTGTACTGGAACAGTTGCCTTTGGCTTTATTTATGTGTCAGTGTCTTATAAATAATTCTACTGTTAATTTGTCATCGTTTGAAGTTCTGTTTAGCCTTTTGTAGATATTCTTTGTGTCTAAACTGATCAGTATATATAGCGCTCTTGAAGCACCAACTCCCTCCTGTGGCCAAACTATCGTGCAGATAGAGAACGCTATACTTATTTCATTCTTATGTGGTCGACAAATTATAAGATTTAGATTACATGTTGATTAAATGGCATCAGCCCCTTTGGTAATTTTTGTGATTTTGCTTAACTCCTCCTACACAGATTTCAGATTACTGCAAAATCAGAAATAAAATGAATCAAGATTATACTGCAACCAATAAAACCTGTAGGACTGTGGAGGCTCAATGATTAAGATACAGGGCTGTAGACCAGAAGGTTAAGGGTTCAAATCCCACCTCTGCCAGGCTTCTGCTGTTGGGTTCTTCAGCAAGGCCCTTACCCCACAAATGCTTGGATTGTACGTGTTGTAAGTTGCTCTGGGTATGTGCATCTGCTAAATGCTGCAATATATCATTAATATCCCTTTGTTTCTTGGTTAAGCAACTTGTATATAATGTGATTCTTTAAGGTAAAATATACAACCCCAAATCAGAAAAAGTTGGAACAGAAGGTAAAGGCAAATAAAATCCCCACAGTGTTTTTTTTTTCCTGCAGTCAGTTCATGTTTTGTCTGGTCAAGTTCATGGAAAAGGTGTTCATCTCTTTCAGAAGGGTCAGCTTGTGGAAGAGTGGTTCAGGGAGCATGAAGCATCATTTTCACACATGGATTGGAGACCACAGAGTCCAGAGCTGAAGCCCATTGAGAATCTTTGGGATGTTCTGGAGAAGACTTTGCGCAGTGGTCCAAATCTCCCATCGTCAATACAAGATCTTGGAAAAAATTAATGGGACTCTGGACAGAAATAAATGTTGTGACATTGCAGAAGCTTGTGGAAACGATTCCACAGCGAATGCATGCCATAATCAAAGCTAAAGGTGGTCCAACCAAATATTAGAGTGTGTGACCTTTTTTCTTGGCCAGGCAGTGTATTAGCTTCTTCTTCTTCTTCTTTTGGCTTCTCCCTTTATCAGGGGTCACCACAGCAAGTTAAACGTTTCCACCTCACCCTGTCCTC
Organism: Ancistrus triradiatus; assembly: GCA_025084515.1. Lineage (NCBI taxonomy): Eukaryota > Metazoa > Chordata > Actinopteri > Siluriformes > Loricariidae > Ancistrus > Ancistrus triradiatus. The sequence continues at coordinate 15,726 of JAJAGP010005736.1, read as the reverse complement.
CACGTCCTCTACTCTCACCCCAACTCCCTGCATATCTTCATTTACCACAACTAAATAACTCCTCTTTGGTCTTCCTCCCGTCTCTTGCCTGGCAGCTCCATCGCCAACATCCTCCTACCAATATAAGGCAGTGTATTAGCTTATGTTGTGTTAATTAATGGTCAGTTGCATGACTTGAAATACAGGACTAAGCAACAAAGTCAAAGGCACTCGTGTGACAGAGGAAATTCCAACGAGACGAGACATTTGCTAAGGGAGCGATGAGGCTCAGGGGATAAATCCATGGTTCAGTAGTACACTGAGACTGAGCGATCGGTCCATGAAGCCGTATGACCTCTTCCCATACAGAACAAGAGCCACTGTAACCAGAGCACTGAGGAACACTTTAGCTCAAAGACTTTGTAGTAGTGCACGCAAAACAAAAAAAGGAGGGCAGGATCATGAGTGCCTGTAGATCTAGTGATGGAGTTGTCCCAGGTATGCTTTGCCCTCTTGGATCTTCAAAGGACACAGGTGAGAGCCGTATTGTGCTGCCTGGGTTCTCACGTTACCCTTTCAACTCCGAGAGGATGACAAACATCAAAGAGGAAGCTTAAAAAGCCTGTCACTGCTTTCCTACGCATACCTCTGCAAACTGCTGCCTTTGCTCTTCTTTGGTGAGGACCCAGTGCTATGATTCTGGGCACGTCCCTAACTGTTTTCTGTCCAAGACCAAACAATCGACCACTTCCTAAGAGCCTCTCTCTCGCTCCACTTTGCCTGATGACTGACGTGTTCGAAATCTCTGTGGATCTAAAGATTGATACTGAACCAAAGGCCGGCTAAATATGGGTATCAGATCTTTTTTCTGTCTGAAAACTGGCTGCTCTAGAGATGATTATTAACAGGTCAGTGATGTGACATGCTTTTTGTTGTCCAAGTCCATTGTTTTCCTTTAAAATAATCCATGACATAAGTCACATTATTCTATAATACCTCTTTTATGTAAATACAGTTTCAGTTTGCACCACCTGATAAAGTCAGACAGATACGATGTCCAATATGTCAATTGGTGCAACCATTAGACCATAGATGTAGACAAGGAAAACTTTCACATATGTTTAATTATATATCCAAATCCACTACAGGCATGGTGTATGATGGCTGCAAAATAATTCCAGTCAGTCACTAAATTATGAGGCCATGTGGTACAATCAGCTCTATTATTTTGTTATGTTTTTATGATTTAGGTTAGTAGAGTACATTTAAATGTAGTCATTTAGGAGAGCCACTTACAACTGATACTCTTACAAATCAAACAATAGTGGGTTAAGGGTATTGGTCAAAGACACAACAGTGGCAGCTTGGCAGAGGTGGGATGTGAACCTTCTACCTTCAGGTTCATACTCCAGCACCTTAACTGCTAGACCACCACAATTTGTTTATATAGCACCTTTCACACACTACTGCCACTGAAAGTGCTTCACACATATGAAAATACATCAAACAGTTGAATTAAAAGATAATAAATTAACTGGAATAAAGGTTGAAAAGGAATAGATTAAAATACATTTAAGAGTTTGTACTATACTGTCTGTATCTGTATCTCTGCCAGTCATACCGCGGCGTTACACCCCCCTACCCAGTAACGATCACCATGTTATCTATTGTCCCCGACAAAATGTGATTTTCTTATTGACGGTCTTGAACAATGTTCATGAAAATTTCATTAATAAATTATTATTTTCTAATGAAAATTTTTTTTCTCACCCATTTGTTGACAAACTGGAGATCCTCTGCCTACCTTTGTTTCTCAAAGACTCAGCCTTTTGTGGATGCTGCTTTTTGTACCAAATAGATCATAATCAACCTGTTTGAATCACCCTGTTTGAAATCAGCATCATTATTTCATTTTTTATTTCATCACCACCCCCTCCAACTTTTTCTTGTAATGTGTTTTGCAGGCCTGAATGCAGGAATGGATGTGTATATACATGGGGCCAAAAAGTATTTAGTCAGCACTAATTGTGCCAGTCTCCTACTTAGAAAGATGAAGAGGTCTGTAATGTTCATCAGAGATACACTGTCAACTATGGAGATAAATGGGAAAAAAAAGATAAAAACATATCCAAGGAAAATCACATTTGTAGGCTTTTTTAAAGAATTTAAATGTAAATCATGGTGGAAAATATTATTTTGGGGTCAATAATAAAAAGTTCAAACTCAATACTTTGTAAAACATAACCTTTGTTAGCATGACAAAGGTCAACGTTTCCTGGAATCTTCACCAGGTTGGCAGACACTGTATCTGGTATTATGGCCCATTCCTCCATGCAGACTCCTCTAGAGCGTGATGTTTTGGAGCTGTCACTGGAACACGAACTTTCAATTTCCCTCCACAAATTTTCTATGGGGTTGAGGTCTGAGACTGGCTAGGCCACGTCCCGGACTTTGAAATGTTTTTTATGGAACCACTCCTCTTGCCCGAGCGATGTGGTTGGGATCATTGTCATGCTGGAAAACCCGCCACGTTCCATCTTCAATGCTCTCACTGATGGAAGGGAGGTTTTTGGCTTAAAATCTCACGATACATGGCCCGTGCATTCTTTTCTCCCTCCCCTTAACACGGATCATCTTTCCTGTCCCCTTTGGCCGAAAAACAAGCCCCAAAGCATGAATGTTTCCACCCGCCATGGGCTTCACAGTAGGTATGGTGCACACTCAGTCATTTCTCTTCCTCCAAACACGACGAGTTGAAGTTGTGGAACCAAAAAGTTCTATTTTGTTTCATCTGACCACAGGATATTCTCCTCCCAATCCTCACTGGAATCATCCATATGCTCTCTGGGCAAACTCAGATGGGCCTGACATGTACCTGCTTAAGCAGGGGGGTACACTGCAGGATCTAGTCCCCTCTCGGCGTATGTGGTTACTGATGGTAGCCTTTGTTACTTTGGTCCCAGCTCTCTGAGGTCATTCATCAGGTCCCTCCGTGTAGTTCTGGGATTTTGCTCACCGTTCTCATGATCCATTTTGACCCAACGGGTGAGATCTTGCGTGGGCCCCAGATCGAGGGAGATTATCATTAATCAGTGGTTCTTGTATGTCTTTTCCATTTTCTTATTCAATTGCTCCCACAGTGCTTTTATTCACACAACCTGCTTTTGCCTATGTAGATTCACTCTCCCAGCCTGGTGGCAGGTCTACAATTTTCTTCCTGGTGTCCTTCCTTCTTCGACAAGCTCTTTGGGGGGGGGGGGGGGGGGGGGGGGGGGGGTCTTGGCCAGGTTGAGTTTGGAGTCTGACTGTTTTGAGGCTGTTGACAGGTGTCTTTTATTACAGAATACGAGGTCACACAACAGGTGCCATAATACAGGTAATTAAGTGGAGGACATAAAGCTTCTTAAAAAAGAAGTTACATGTCTGTGAGAGCCAGAAATCTTTGCTTGTTTGTGGGTGACCAAATAGCTTTAATTTTCTCACCATATTTACAATTCAATCTTTAAAAATCCTACAGTGTGATTTCCTGATTTTTTTTTCTCATTTTGTCTCTCATAGTTGAAGTGTATCTATGATGAAATTACAGAACCTCTCTCATCTTTCTAAGTAGGGAGAACTTGCACAATCCGTGTCTGACTAATACTCTTTTGCCCACTGACAAATGAATGAAGTTAACCCGACAAAACATAAAATAATCTTGGGTTTGTACTGTTTTTGCAATCAATTAAAGTAAGTGTATGGAGGAACACTGCAGTTTTATTTTGGCATTTTACTACCACGTTGTTTCTGATTTGGGGTTGTATTTGGTCATATACATTGCTTGCTAAAACAACAACTGTAATGGTGGCTAAGACTTTGCACTTACTGTTATATCATCCATAGCACCCCTGCTCAGTACAGGGCTGAGTAGCCACAGGGCATGTCAGAGTGCTTACCACTGCTGTCAACAATAGCACTAAGTGTCAGAACTAGATCTTGGAGCAAAGGAAGAGGCACGGTCAGGTGAAACCTATTATGGTTTCAGCTGGGATATGGATGGACAAATACTATAATACATGGAATATGTGTTTCATTTAACTTCTAACAAGGCATTTTTAAAAACTCTTATGAAACACTACTCTCTAAACTGACATGATTAATACCAAAATGTTTCTATTGCAGTGATAAGCTTAGTCTGTTTGGCCCATTAAACCTGTGAATCATGAGTTATTGCCATTATAATACCAAAATATTTATTCTAGACTTCTGAACAAAAACTATTGCTTGCACTTGTGACTGGCCTTTATTTTTTGGTGCTCATTTTGCCAGCACTTGCCTGAAACATTTGACATGATATGAAGTGATGCAATATAAACGGTCAATGCCAAATGAGTGATACTGGCTAGAACAGGATGTGACTATAAACAAAGTGAGTTCTCATAAGCTTCCATGTATTATTTTTGCCTTTTTTAAATGACCAGGTGTTACAAATTGTCGTTCTCTCAATACAAAAACAACTGAGTAAACTCAACTGACTTATAATTTAGGAGATTTTCAGCTGCCTGGATGAGAATGAAACAGAACGTTCAGACCTTATTATGATGGAGGTTAGCAGTCCAGGTTCAGTAAAGCACAGAGTAGATCATCTCCCTGTGCACTAACAGAAAAATAAAGTCAGTGCCAAGCAAAAGCAGGTTGCTGGACACCATAAAGTAGTAGTATTGCATCTATTGCACCTGCTCAGCATCAGATCGGATTAATGCTGATCGCTGATTAATGCTCATCAAGATCTGTTCAGTGTTCAACAGACAAGTTTTTGCAAATACAATAAGCACAGTACAGACACACACAATGTGAAACGCTGCATGAAATTTTTAAAAAAGACCTGCAGAAAATCTGAAAATTTGAACATACAAAACTGAATACACAAAATACACAGAATAAATACACTTACTAGGGATGTAACGATACATCATGACACAATGCATTGCAATGCAAAGATGGAACGATGTGCATTCTCAAGTTGGATTATGGTTCTTCTTTATTACACCATTTAAAGAAATTGCATTTTTTGAACACCAGAGGGCGCAACCGTACGTCATGCTCACAGATATACTTGTTCACGGTGCAAGGGCACCCATGCATGACAAAGTGCACATAATTGACTCATACATTTAACATGTTTGGTATGTTGACATGTACAATATATTCGGTCCTACCAGTTTACCTACCAGCATTTGTTGGAAGAAAGGAAAAACAAGGGGCCAAAATGCAAAATTCAACAAATCAATCTCTGGAGAAACGTTCCCATTGATATCCTTACTACTTGTCTGTTAGCCACTGAGCGGGAAGCTGAAGTTGTTTGGTTGATAAGATTAAAAACTGTAGCTTTAACTACAAGCAGAAAGCTTCCCTCAAAAAAAGACAATATTCCCTTTAATACACTAATCCAGTTAATTCCAAAGGCTTCAGAAACTTTTTTCTTGCATCTGCGCATGTTAGCCTGCAATTTATAAGCATTAAGGTTTTACTGGACCGCCACATCTTGTTTCTTTTAAAAGAACAGAAGCTAGAATCTGTCAGAACACACTCCATAAACAGGAGATATGCCGTGCCTAAGGAGTCCATGATTCATCATTATGTCCAAATTCCTGAGCCAAGTTAGGTAGTAGTTCAAGAAACCGAAATAAGCGGCAGGAGGCCTCTACAGCTAACGATAAAATCTCGACAAGTGGATTTCATTAGACCCGAAAAACAAAAGCCATAGCATCATAAAAGAAATTGTTGGCAGAACCCATGGGAAGAGGAATGAATAATAAACATCCAGTCCCTATTGTCATCTTAATACAATTATCATCCTTCAAAGGACCTTGTCCTGGTCATGGCTATAGGGGGTCTAAAGTTTATCTCAGGAATACTGGGAACAAGGCTGGAACACACACTGGGCAGGGGTCAGTCCATCACAGGGCATCACACAAACACTTACATATAGGAGCGGTTTAGACTAGCCAGCTCACCTATTTTTGGAAGACAGGAGGAAACCAGTGCATCTGGAGGAAACAATTTACACATGCAGGACGAACATGGCAAAATTCAAACAGATGAGTTTCAAACCTGGGACGCATTTTTGGAGTAAAATGAAGAATGGTTATTCTGTAGAGAAAAGATCCTAATCCCCACTCTTAAGTATGGTGGAGAATCTGTCTGGTTATTGCCTGTTTTTTATACAAAGACACTGGGAACCATGCATGACATACACTCATTGAAAAAAATTCACCAAAAAAAACTCACCAAGGAGTTGTTCAAATCAAATGAATCTTTAGATGTATGAATGTAATGATGATATATATATGTAAGTCAATATTAATTAAAAATAAGTGTTGTGCTTGCTGTGCTTGGGTGAGCATTATTCTGCCATGAGAGGCAACACATGTGGCAGCAGAATGTCCTGTACATATTGCTGAACCCTTAGTGCCCCTCATATCACTACTACGGGTGACCGACTGTAGTATGTGATGGCTCTGCAGATCATCACACCAGCAGTTGGGGCAGTGTGCTGCTCCACAGCAAAGGCAGGATAGAAGTTCTCACCATGAGACCTCCATACTTGAATCCCAAACAGAACCTGGATTCATTGCTAAAGATGATACGGTTTCAGTTCGAAGCAGTCCAGGTTTCTCGTTCACAACACACAACTGCAAACAAAGGCTGTCAAATGCAGGACATGTAACGGATGCCGTGACAACAAATGTCCTTGTGCTAAGTGCCTGGAAATGGTCTGGGCAGAAACAGTGTGTAATGAAGGTGACACCTGTGTCTGGACGGTGGACAATGAAACTGTGGGAGTTTGCGGCTCATGCTTGTTGGCAGATCAAATGATCTTCTCTACTGGTGGTTTGTCTGGGTCATCCGAAGTCTGTTCGCAGAGTGTGCGTGCCCTCATGGAACCACTGCCCCCCCAACACCTCCTAAAAGCTAAGTTCGAATGGCCTAGATAGCTGACATTTTGTCAAAATGATCATACAGCTTCTCTCAGTCCAATGTACCCAATCTCTGAAAGTCTGTCATCGAAAAAGCATCGAAAAAGCATATCTAACAGACAACCATCTCTCACCAAGTGGTATACTACACAAAAGTAGCCTCTGAAAACCTTTTTATAGTACAGCAGGGGAAGCAATTTTACCCCATTTTGTGGCAAGACCAAGTGTCTAATCAGATCACACCTTTAAATATTTACATATCTGCCTGGCACATAATTGCAAGCCAAGTTTTACAGCAATCTGACATTTTTATCTGGGTGTGTTATTTACTTTTTTTTTTTTTTTGTGAATGACTTTATGACATCATAGACTCAGGCAGTTAGAGGAAATTTAAAAAGAAAATCTGGATTCCTCTCACAAGAAACTACAACTGGGCTGTGGTTGGCTCTTCTAGCAAAACAATGATCCATAACAGTCTAAGACCATTGGTAAAAATGCTTCTATTTTGCATTTTTATCTAGATTAATAAAATGATTTTCATTATAATTCATATTATCAACATACCATTTTGATTGAAAAGATAGAGGAAAGTCCATCACGGTAAGTACTCATTGATCTTCTTTGGTCTTCAAGTTTTGAGGTGTGTTTTGGGTCATTGTCCTGCTGCAGCATGAATTATTCTCTACAAATATCCAACCAGGCAATTTCACTATAGCTCAGATTTTTGGCCTCCATTGTATGTCCAAAAAAAAAGCTTTTGACATAGCCATCCCAGTTCTCCGACTTAAACCTTACCCGGAAACCTGATTCCTAGTTCTGTGTCTCCAGTCTTCTAAATACAAGAAAGCACTGTCACATTGGCAAATGTATGTTTCACAAGTACCAAGGCAATTATAGTGAGACATGATACATGTTATTATTTACTTCAATTAAAAATTAGATTTACGTGATGTATCCGGTGTGAGATTAAGCTTCTTAACCAAAAAATACATTTTCATAACTTTTTGTTCCATCTTTACTCCGGGGTGCCATGAATTCTGGTCTGTAAATCCAAACCACACTCGAGCACTGACATATCTTATTCCCGACACTGTTTCCAGATTCAAAAAGGCACACTGGTCTGATTAACAGTATTTCTGAAGAAACCAGATCCTGAAACAATACAAGCAAACGTTTGATAGTTTACATATAGTACCCACATATTCATTAATAAATTTAAGGCCATGTCTTTTGATATTTAATATGTTAACATTATGTCCAAAAGAATAATTTATTATATTCTTTTATTCTTGGGCCAATGGAGCCAACACAGCCAAAGCTCTGATACTGAGAACATTTGGAAATGCTAACAAACATCTGTCCATGGTCATTTAGGAACTTGGTCTAAAGCTTGACCTGGAATCCACTGGATGCAGGCACAGGTACACCCTGGACAAGGAGCCAGTCCATCATAGGTTCCTGTACATACACATTCTGACTGCCATGTAGCAAGCCCCATTCAGGATTCAAATCTAGGCACTTTGGAACTGTCGCTTCCTGCAGCTGGCTCTTAGCACAAAAGTCAAAGTCGATTGATTTAAATAGCATTGTTTTGTTTTTTGTTCTTTTTTATAATGGAGCATTGTCTCAAAGAGGATTTACAAATACTGTATCTACTGTATTTGCACAGCCCTAACTGAACAAGTCTGGACTTACCCTGTGATTTGGTTTGAGTAATGGTATGAGGACTGGAACACCAAGCCACCAGAACTGCTATCCATTGGTCTATCCAGACAGAATTCAATTTACATGGGGTTCTGGGGTAATTTTCCTCTTTTACATGTGCTACACAGTAAAAGATGCCCATGTCAGGGTTTTTCATCTCCTCCCCTGAGAAAATAACAGGCAGAATTACCTACTGTGCTTCATAAACATAGTGGTGTTCTGATCATTGCCTGGATGAGCTTATTGGTGATGTTACAAGCAATTGTCACTTCACAGACCAAAAAAAAGGTCCTCTAGTGCATGAATCCAGGTCAATCAGAGGAATTTCTAATCTACAAATGGAGGCAGTCACTGAGTGCGTTTACAAGAACTGAATAGTGCGATACCTGCAGAACGTTTTTGTCAGTTTACATGAACTTGGGTAATCAAATAATGGGAAACCTCCAGGTTTACCTGACTTAGGCAATAATCAGATTTCTACTTTGCAACCAACCAATAATCTCACAGGAATGGGACAGAAGCTTCAAACTTTAATAATTAAATAATGAAATTCTTCATTTCCTCGAACACATACTGCGTTTCAGAGCCTTCCCAAAAGTGTTTGGGGTGCAGATGCAGAGGTTCATGCTTGCCCATTCTGCTTGCATGGAGTTTGCATGTCCTCTGTGTCCATGTAGGTTTACTCCGGGTGCCCCGGTTTCTTCAAACAGTCCAAAGACATGAATTAGGTTAAATTATTAGGGTTAATTGGCCCCATCTGAGTATGCATGACTAATGACGATATAAAGTTGTGTGTCTGTCCTTAAAATAGCCATTGATGCTGAAAGGTATGTTATAAATAAAACAAACAAAAAACGTTTGGCCAGTTTGCAGATACTGCACTTAATTCCTGGGTTGCCAGATCCAAAGAAAAAAACAATCACCTATAGACTATGGAAACAAGCCCAAAAGAAGCAAAGTCTCTTAGAATAAGTGGACCTGGCAACCATATTTGATTCAGCTTGCCACTTCCAGGCATTGTTTGAGTGCATGTGCAGACTGAGAAAAGCCATTGAGTCAGAGTAAGGATGTACATGCTGAGAAATTCAATTACAGAAATAAAATCCAGCTCTCTTGATCATATTTCCTAATCTGATTTCTAGGCCTTAATCCAACCAGATAACTGCAGATATCCAATTATGAACATATGAATATGTATGTATGTATGTAAATGCACCCACTGCACTGTTAAATTGGAACAGATGTTGTGAGGGATTCATTCTGTCTTCAATCTGATACCTGGCAATTACAGGTATAATCATTACTCATATAAAAATATGCACAATGTATTCTTATATACTTTTATTTTTCTACAAATAATGGCCAATAGCATCAATGAGATACATTTAACAAAAACCCTGGGGTTTGTTGAGAATACAACACATTCGAAAATGTATTACTTTACTCTAGACCCTTTATTAATTACTATAATCTTTACTATAAACTTTCTTTTTCGTCCTTCATTAGAAGATGCAAGAGTTTCTCAATGAGTAGACATGTGTAAAAATGTAATCATGGACATCCCCTTGATAAACTAATTCAATCTTAAATAGGTCTCACATCTCAATATTTTACTTGGGTGTAAATATGAGGTAATGCTAAAGCCAAAATTGCATTTATTAACATGGGGAACATTAGAGGAAACACACATTTAGTGCAGTTAATGCAGTCCTGAGCTATTGTCTGTGCAAAGTTTAACATGTTGTCATATGGGTTTGTTCTAATTCCTCTGTACTTTGGTTTCCTACATTTTCCAAAAACCATACTGGTGGGTAAGCTGGCATCCTGAGTGGTTTGCCATTCTTAAAAGGTCATCCATTCCCTGTTTTATAGGGCTTTAAATATGAGGTAACACAGAGGCCAAATTATCTCAGTCATTCATCTGCATGTCGAAGGAATGAGAAAATAGCGTGTTGACCTTCATAAATCAGGGAGTGGCACAGCAGGTAGTATAGGTTATGGCTCCTCAGTCTCAAATTCAATCCTGTATGTGGGTGGAGTTTACCATGATGTAATGTGGGTTTGGTCCACATCTTTAAGACGTTGGTTTGATCCAATTCCTCCAAAAAAATACAGTGGTAGGAGAACTGGTACCTTAAAATGTCCCGGTTAATAGGAAAATGTGTGATGCCCTGTGATGGCGCTCTGTCCCAGGTATATTCCCCGCGTGTGTCCAGTGTTCCTGGGACTGTTTCCAGATCCACCAGACTGAATGTAAGACTGACAAAGAAAGTGTTTTTTATAGTAATTAGATTTTTACCAGGCAAGACCACCAGATTTCTCAGGTTCAAAACCTTAAGCATACATGGTTTGGAAAAACAAAAAAATGTGTGAAAACGAAGTAGACAATTTGATTTTACAGCGCGGTTCAGCAGCTGTACAGCGGTGGCTTGATAATGAGGATCTGACATGCCATTGTTAATAGAGCACCATATGTGCTTGGCCAGTCTCCAGGCTCCATCTCTTTATGGTTCCATCTGGCAGCACTTGATGAGGTGCTAAGTGTTTCATAAAGAAATCACTAAATCAGGTGAGGGTTCCTCAAACGTCTGCAAATGTCTGAGCTGTGTAAAAGTTTGGGCATTCCTAGTCAACTGTCATGCTTTGTAGATTTACTAACTGAAGAGAAGTTAATGGAGATTTTGCAGAGAACAAACTTAAGTATGACAAATGGAGCATTAGCAAACCATTAATGTTCAGATACCTTACAAAAAGGCAAAATGACAGGTTTGGCGTCTATTAAAAGATTTGACATTTTGACATTTACAGCATTTAGCAGACGCCCTTATCCAGAGCGACTTACAATTGATACAGTCTTACAATCCAAGCAATTGTGGGTTAAGGGTCTTGCTCACGGACCCAACAGTGGCAGCTTGGCAGAGGTGGGATTTGAACCCTGGACCTTTTGGTTCATAGCCCAGCACCTTAACCGCTAGGCTACCACAGTCCCACAGTAAAAGAATAAATAAGCAAGACTATGGGCACGCGAGTGGCACTAAGACACTAGCCCCATCACCACAGGGACCCAGGCTTGGTGCCTTCTGGCCAAGATGGGAGCCAAATGCATGCATAAGGTTGGTCTGAGTATTTCAGAAACTGCTGATTTATCGAGATTTCCACACATAGCCCTTTCTAGACTTTACAGAGAATGGTTCTTAAAAGAGGAAAATCCAATGAGTGGCAGTTCCCTGGGCAAAAGTGCCTTGCTGATGCCAGAGAATCAACAGAATGGTTAGAATGGTTCAAGATAATGGAAAGGCAAAAATAACTCCGTGGACCGTGGTAGCCTAGCGGTTAAGGTACTGGACCTATAGACAGGAAGGTCCAGGGTTCAAATCCCACCTCTGCCAAGCTGCCACTATTGGGTCCTTGAGCAAGACCCTTAATCCACAATTGCGAGAAGAGAATGTCAAAACATCTCTGAGCACACAACACGTCAAATCTTGAAGCAGATGGGCTATGGCAGCCATGCTGCTCCTTGTGCTATATGTACTGTAAAACTGAAGATAACTAGTGTTATTTGGTGTAATAGTGCAAATTGAACTTAAACTTGGATCGGCATAAATGGGGTTGAAGTACACATCCCCAAACTTTTGAAAAAGGCTATAAAAGAGACTTCCCACTTTTCCCACTGAGGGTTAATGAGATTTCTCAGGCATCATCCAGAGAGCATAATTCACACGATCACATTTACCAGTCATCACAGGCAAAGATGACTGTTGAAAAATGGTGACTCTAGGGCATTGCATGATCTCATACATCATCTGATTAGCCCTGACAGATGGCTCCCGAAACTCTTTCTTCAGTTTTCTGTTTACGATTTTGATTTGATTTAAGAGAACTCCTAGGCTGTGTACAAACAACACAATAATTTAGACAATTTTTGCAACATAATACAACAAAAAAGCTTTTGTAACACCATCATGGTTTATGTACAGATCAGAGGTCTACGAAGCCACAATAAGAGGGATCTAAAACCAGAGGGAAAAAATTATTTAAAAATTGTGGAACATTGGATACGCAAGCTTTTCACAGTCAAAGAAAAAATGTTGACCATCCCAGAAAGTCAACACCAATAAAGCTGTAGAATACAATAATCTTTCAACAGGAGTAAAATAAAAAAGAACCCATGCCATGGCCTTTCAGACACCACTCAAGTCCCTGCATGATCCCCTGAAAGATCATTAACAGCTTTCCTTTTCACAGAGTGTGTTCAGACTAACTCAGTTTTTTCCAGCATCCTATACAATTTCTATAATGAATTCTGTAATGGGTGGTCTTTTTCCCAATGATTTACAGGTATCCTGGTGCAGTAAAGCCTAATTTGAAAACCAACCTTTTATATCCTACTGGAACAGATGTGCTGTAAAAGGAAAATGGGGGACCACCATAAAGGAAGCAAACCCACAACAAGAATTTCTGTTGAACATAATTTTCTAACCTGAACTACATTCCATGGGGAATGCGGTGATAGTTAATATAAATTAACATAACGTAATAATTATTTGAAGGATTTTACAATGGCTAGTTTTAATCCATTTTGCTATCAGTAAACCCTCCATAAACATCTCCACACAAACATTCAATTTTATCCATTGTAGTAGCTAGGTTAAAGAAATTGCCGTATTGCATCCTAATAGAATTGAGGCTAGCACAAACTGACCAACAAGTCTGCCTTTCCAAACACAAAGTGGAAAAAATCAGGTTAGGATTAAATGCACAACAGATTTCCTCTAATAGTTCCACCTTGAATGGTATCTCAAGGCATATTTAAAGCCTTGGAAATCTTTTTGTATCCTTCTCATAACTTGTGCCCAGTAGTGGCTCCTTCCAGTATAACTGGGGAAGGCTACTAAAATATTTGTCCTCCAAATTGGTCAACCCTGTTCATTTTGGAAATAATTATTAAGTGGTACAGTGTTTAGCACTGTTACCTCACAACCCCAAAGACTGCTATTTGAATTCCCGGACAATATGCTCTCTCATCTTTCTAAGTAGGAGAACTTGCACAATCAATGGCTGACTAAATACTTTTTTTTGCCCCTCTGTAGTTATTGAGGGAAATGATCCAATATCACATATGTGAGTGGCAAAAGTATGTAAACCTTTGCTTTCCTGACATTTTTCTTTAGAATTCTCTGATATAATTCAGAATTCATTATTCCATAAATGATGGCAAGCCATCCTGACCCAGATGCAGCAATACAGGCCTAAACCATGATACTACCACCACCATGTTTCACAGATGGGATAAGGTTCTTATGCTGGAATGCAGTGTTTTCCTTTTTCTAAACATAATAAACCAAAATGTTCTCTTTTGGTCTCATCCATCCACAAAACCTTTGTGACCTTGCCAACTATTACACGCCTTGCTCTTGGAGTGGTTTTGTAACCTTTTCCAGCCTAATGAGCATTAGCAATTTTTTTCTGTGGACACTTTGATAGATCCCTGTTCTTTAAATAAAACAGGGTGCCCACTCACACCTGACTCTATTGTAATATTGACTCAATATGTGATATTGGATCATTTTCCTCAATAAATAAATGACCAAGTATAATATTTTTGTCTCATTTGTTTAACTGTGTTCTATTTATTTACTTTTAGGACTTGTGTGAAAATCTGATGATGTTTTAGGTCATATTTCTGCAGAAATATAGAAAATTCTAAAGGGTTCAAAAACTTTCAGGTAGCACTGTACATGTTATAAGAGTGCTTGTTGTTAATCCAAGGCATCTGTTGATTTGGAGGACAAATATTTGTTTGTTTTGAGAGCTCACTTTTTCTCAGCAGCAGACTGACATGAGAATCACAATGTTGGCAGATCTGAGCACAGTGTGAGGCTATATTCAGATCTCTGATAAAGCTCAAGGGGAGACACATGAGATTACTCAAGTGTTTTTGCTAAGGAGAAATCCCTGAGAAACAGGAGACTTACGTAAAAGTCATTTGTGTTTATATTTGATCCCACATTTGTCCAGGAGAAACAGGAAATAATACAAAGATCTCTTCTGTGATTCTCTTTCCTATGGAGAAGCAGCATGAAATCTAATATTGCAGACCTTCACTTTTATCTCTGCTACCATGCCAGTATCTGTTCACAAGTTAAAGTCATGTGCTAGACTTGGACAAATGATTGTGTTTTCAAGAACAGGATAAACTTGTCCTAACACTGATCCCTGTTCAAATACAGAAAGTAAAGACCATGTCTTCTTATCTTGCAGGTATATTCAGTTGATTACTGACTACTGCTGTGCTAGTGGGATTTTAAATGTTACATTTATCCCATACCAGTCAGAAACATCTGATTATTACATTTTATGGAGCCAGAAACTCCTACTGGTATCCCTGGGGTAATAGCAGAGATATTCTAGTTTGCCTATAAAAGCTTTTACAACAGTGTGAGCATTAGATGACATGAACAATAATAATAGCTTTCTAAGTAACCTTTCAGGGTTCCAGACCACACAGAAATCAGGAAATGACTTACAGATTACAAAAATATGTTGATGAGAATTGTAAGTACCAAATGGATAAAGAGCACTCAGCTCTTTAAGGAAGGTTTTCCACTAGATTTTATAACATGGCTGCAAAATATCCTTTTTAGAGCTAACTGATATCTCCATGTACAGCATCAGAACACTGGAAGCTCGACAGTGCTAGGACTTGTTGTGAAGGGCTGTTTGACTGGGCTGGGCTTAGTTTCCTCATCACCTGAGGTTGTGTAGCTTAGGCTCTAGGGCAGAGCCAGGGGTTCAGTGTCTAGCTTTGTGGTGATCTGGGTCGTTTTCTTTCTTCTCATTTGCAACAACTCAGGTATGTTGGTTGTTGGAGAGGTGGGTGGGTTGCTGATGTCTCATGTGATCCCTCATGGGTGCGTTACCTTCTGGTTCTTCCCTTTTTAGCTATGCTGCTATTGTTGCCAGAGTCTCATGCTACACTTGCACAAATGTGTTCTGTTTATAGACTCTGTGTTCTTAACAACCATAACTACATATTCTGTTTTCTCTCCAAGCTCTTCTTCCTGTACCAGTTCCAGTTCTCACT